>CM021102.1:109144437-109233266 GCA_007115665.2 Sequoiadendron giganteum
ACTCCGAAATAAAATAAACTCTCACAGAATTTCTCTCCTCAACCACTTGGAAAATATTTTAATCTCTCCAGAACCTCTTCAGCAACTTCAACTTCGAAATAATGTGAGGAGAAATGAGAGAAGAGATTGTTTAAATAACTTTTCCCGGAGAATCCTGCTAAGTAGTGCTGGGGCTATTTTTAACACCTTCATCAATTTCCCACTATCTTCGTTCGGAATCTTCTAATTCAAGCGCAGTAGTGGGCTAGTCGTCAGCCGGTCATTATGGCAGTCGCCATTAATAATGATTCCTTCTTCTTCAAATTTCGAATTTTCCTCTTAGTCTGCCAGTTACCTCTTGGCGATTTAAACAACTTGCGAGAAAAACAATCACTTGACTTGATTTAAAATTCCATTTTAAAATCTCGCAGTGTTTAAATAAATTCAACTCGAAAAAAAAAATTCGTGGGAGTAGCAAATTTATTTCCAACTTTTTTAAAATGTCTGTCATTTAAATCCTCGATTTCATAAAATTTGCCTTAGACGTTTTAAATTCTCTCTTTAAAATGTTCAACTCCGGGTGATTAAAAATTATTTGCCTGCTCGAAATAATTCATCCTCTGAGATTTAATTTCCGTTAGGAAAATAATCTAGGCAAAACGAAATTCCTCTGAAAATATTAAAATTTCCCTTAGGAAATTAATTTTCAAACTCTGTTAACTCATGGGTGCATTTTGAACGGGTTCATTTGATTTTTCACTTGACCCATGGAAAATATTCATCGATATCAAATCTTCCCCTTGAAAAAAAAATTCGTCAACTTTCAACTGCCTTTGGAGAATTTTAAAACTCATCAAATCATCCTTCCATGCCAAGGGCGTATTTTTCCCCAGTGAAATGTTATTACATTTAGAAAAAATTTTCTAACATTTTCTCTACCATAGGCGCATATTTTTGATGAAATATTTATTTCATTTAAAAAAAATTCCTCACTTTACACCTCTGGCGCACTTGATCCCTTGGCATTTATTTTTTTCGACTTAGAAATTTTCTCCAGTCATCTCACATCTTGGGCGCATTTCACTCAGTGATGTTTTATTTTGCTAGCTTTTACCCTTGCCACGCCTTAGAAACATTTTCAATCAAGGGCGTATTTAGCATGAGCCACTTTCATTCTCCACACTTAGAAAAATTTTCTCCAGCAACCTTGGGCGCATATGGGGTCTTGAGCTTTCATTTTCTGCCTAAGAAAAATTTCGGCCATCTCCTCTTCACCATGGGCGCAAATGCTAGGCCAAGCTTTCATTTTCCTTGGAGGGCGCATTTCACCCTTGACACTTTCGTTTTATGCCTTAGAAATATTTCATATCCTCACCCTTTTCTCCTTCTTGAGGGCGCATTTCCATAGGCAAGCTTTTGTTTTCCACGCCTTAGGAAGCATTTTCCATCACCACTTACCTTGAGGGCGCATTTCCACTAGGCAACTTTTATTTTCTCACACTTAGGCGTTCTTTAGGCTCCAAGAACCTTGGGCGCATATGAGGGAGGAGCTTCCATGTGAGGGCGCAAATGAGACCCCATGCTTTTGTTTTATGCCTTAGCCGCTTTTTCTACTAGGCCACATCCTCCTTGGGCGCATTTTGATGGAGGAGCTTCAAGATGAGGGCGCATTTTAACTAGCTTACTTTTATTTTTGTGACTTAGGCATTTTTCACATGCAAGCTTTGACTTGAGGGCGCATTTCATGGGGTGAGCTTTCGTTTTTTGCCTTAGAAACTTTTCAAGGCTTCTCTCCTTGAGGTGGGCGCATTTGAACATGTGAGCTTTCATTTTCACCATGGGCGCATTTCCTTGGTTCCACTTTCGTTTTCCACGCCTTAGAAACTTTTTAGTCTTCAATCCTTGAGGTGGGCGCATTTGACTAGGTGAGCTTTCATTTTTGCCTTAGGCGTTTTTCAAGCCTCTACCTGTTCCTGCTCTTGCATTCTATTTTTAGCAAGTTGTGCTATTTTTAGCAAATCCCTTGATTTTCAACCTCTAAGGCTCCGTTTTGCCTGAAAATTTCATCGGATGATATTCTCTGCCTTGTGAACCTGTTTTGTCAGTCCTCTGCCCTGACCTGCTATTTATAGCCACCTGCTATTTATAGTAAGTTTGACTTTCTGACTTTAGTAGCTCCGTTTTGCCTGAAAGTTGCAACGCTTGATCTTGATAGCATGAGTGTTACTCTGATGCCAACCTCGGGTGCAGACCTGCTATTTATAGCCGTGCCCTGACTTACTAAAAATAGTAAGTTCTCCGACTTTGCTCAAATTTTGCCAGCAGGTACCTTGAAGTGTGCTGACATGGGTGGGGTACTTTGTTTCGGCTATTTCTGGATTTCACCTCCTATAAAAGTGGAAACCCTAATTTGACTTGCATGTATCCCGAACGGTCTTGTTTGACTTCGTTCCTTCTGCATGTCGTTTTGCTTGCTGGACTGGAGTGTTGGGCGGCTGCCGGAGTGTACCTGCTAAAAATAGAAACTGTCTGAAAAGTGACTCATCCACTGCCGGATGGTTTTGCATGTCATATTGCCTGCGGGATCTCAAAAACCCCAGAAAAACCCAGAAAACTGGTCTGCATGCACGTACTGGCTAAAAATAGTAAGTCCTCAAACCTCGATCTTCACTGCTTGCAAGCCACACCGTTGCGAAGCTCTCGAAAAACCCATGAAGAAAAACCCGACATGCGTTGAAAAACACTGCATGCGAACCCTAAAAATAGCCTCCGAAGGCTGAACTCTGAAAGTGGTTGTCTTGGTTTGCATGTTACATCACTGCGAAGGTTTTGGAAAACCCAGAAGGATTCTCCAGACATGCATCTGAAAAGCTCATGTAGAAACCCTAATTTGGCTCTTAAAGCCTGAAATGCCAAAAATAGTAAGTCGTCTGATCTGGCTCAAAATTTACGTGTAGACAGCTTGATGTCACTCGGATGCAGTGGAACTGACAGAATTCCAAAATTTCAATAAAATAGTCCCAAGTTGAATACTTACTAAAAATAGTAAGTTGCCAGAATACAGTGAGAATTTAGGGGGACTCTGCTGGAAGTCTTCTGACTGCTGCTCTAAGCTTAGATTTCAATTTTATAACTCAGTCTGACCTTAAATAAGCCTGAAGGATGAAAACCCTAATTACACAGACTTGACCAATATTTCAACCTGGGTCAAACAACGAGACATCCCCGGAAGGACCAGAGACCAGAGAGAGAGCGAACCAAAGCCAAAAGACCAGACTGGAGCAAGATTTAGGGGGTCCCCATCTTGATGGGGTGATGTGTGAAAAAAGGTCACAACATCTGGCGACTCCACGGGAAAGTGTTGAAAAACACTTTGAAAATTAAACCTTGGTCAATCCCTCTAACCATCATACAGAAAAGATACTTACTCAAAAAGGGAGAAGAATCCAATATTGGATCAAAACACCTTCATCTGAGATCTCCTGACTTATGCGTTTATCTTATCTCTAAACCATCGTGACTCCCGAGATTGATTATGGCGGGTTATACAAGTATCTTAACTTCAAAAGCATCCCGGACATTGCCTCGCTGCCAGTCAGGCGTCTAGAGCCCCGACGAGGTTGTCGCTACAATTCTCACGAATATTGCTCCACTGCCAGCCAGGCGTCCATAGCCCCGGTGGAGTTACTCGTATATTCCCAAACCAATATTCAAAGTACGATATTTCTTTTATTTTCTTTCTTTTGATATTTCTTTTTAGCATACTTTCTCCTTTTCTCTTGATTATCCGTCAATTCCATAATTGGTTGGTAAGCAATGAAGCTATCAATGGGTTTGAGAATTGCAGTGGCGCTGAAGCAAGATTTAAAATTTTCACTTGCCGTAATCCCTCCCAAGGAATCAAAATGACTCAAAGCAGCTTGTTTGAACCAATAGGACATGATGATCTCAGGCTCATGTGTTAAGACACAATAACTGATTAAACTCCCGAGTCGAGCTTTTATGAGACCGGATGATGACAAGAGGAAAACAACCTTGGCATTCTATTGTTTGCATAAATTCATAAAAACCCCATGGCAGTAGACCAATTCGCGCAAGACAAGATATCATCACTTCCATCGCAACGGAAAACCCTAAAATCAAGTCCATTCTGAACCCAAACCAAAACCACTTGAGCAGACAACTCAAGGGAAGAAACACCAAAACCAAAAACCCAAAGGGCAACAAACCAAAACCAAAACCCAAAAAGGGAACGGGAACAAAACAACCTAATCTACTATGTACAAAGTAGGATCCAGGAGGGACCCTACGCTTGGAAATAATGCTTGAGGAACTGCCCATTGACTGGCAATGGGATATCCTCTCCTGTTAGCGTTTTCAATCTGAATGCATTATCTCCCAGGATCTCAGAAACCTGATACGGGCCCAACCACAATTTGTCGAACTTGTCGTGATCACCTCTTCTTTCGTGGGCTTTATCCCAACATAAAACTAAATCTGAAATCCTGAAGGCCTTAACCTTGGCCTGCTTGTCGAACCATCTTTTCACGACTCCTTGGTGCTTAGCCAGATTTTCCAATGCCTCATCTCTTTTCTCCTCCAAGTGCATCAACTGAGACAACCTGACTTGAATTCGGTCTTCGCCTTCCAGATACTCCTGAATAAACTGAAGAGTAGGGATCCTTAATTGAACTGGGAAGACGGGGTCTTGCCCATACACCAAATGGTAGGGAGATGTTCCCAAAGAATTCTTCGTTCTAGTCCGGTCTGCCCACAAGGCAAACCTCAGTTGTGTGTGCCAATCCTTGGGGTTCTTATCCAATAGTTTCTTGATAGCATTCAACAAATTCTTATTTGTGGACTCTGCAAGTCCATTTCCTTGGGGGTAGTAGTTGGATGAGAACTTCAGTGCAATCCCATACTCAAATGCCCAATTTGAAAACTTCAATGATGAAAAGGCGGGGCCGTTGTCGCACACCAAAGCGTGGGGGCATCCAAACCTTGTAACAATATTCTCTTCGAGGAACTTAATGACTACATCTGTGGTGGAAAGCTTGAGAGCTTGAGCCTCTGTCCATTTGGTGCAGTAGTCTGTGGCTGTCAGTATGTACCTGTGTTGTGCCGAGGACGGTGGGTTAATCATCCCAATAAAGTCCAACCCCCACTTGGCAAACGGCCTGACCTCAATCACTGGCTGCAAGGGCATAGCCGGATTCTTTTCTCTGTATGCAGCTGTCTGACAAATGTGGCAGGTCTTCACATGCTCATAAGCATCCTTAAAAAGTGTGGGCCAATAATACCCAGCCCTTGAAATCTGATGAGCTGTGGCCAAACCACCTCCGTGACCTGTCCCGAATTTCTCGTGGAAATGTTCCATAAGCTGCTTAGCTTCTCTTTTTCCTACACATCTCAAATATATACCTTCGTGATTTCTTCTATAAAGTACTGATCCCTGCAGCATGAATCTCTGGCTCTTCATTCTTAAAGTCCTTCGTTGCACTGGATTCAAATGTGAGGGACACCTTTGGTTCAACAAATAGTAAACAGTGTCATCGTACCATTCCCCTGGGGACACCTCTTCCAGTATATATGTTTGTTGTACCAGCCCAGGTCCTGCCATTGCAATCGTTTGTGCCAATGCTTGTCCTCGGACTAACTTCATCGGCTGTATCTCTATGTCATATTCTTGCAAGCTGGCGACCCACTTGCCTCTTCTTTCTCCTAATTCATTTTGCATTAGTAATGTCTTTACTGTGGCATCTGGAACTATTGCATGTACTTTGCTCCTTAGGATGTAGTGCCTGAACTTCTTAGCTGCTTTTACTAGAGCATAAGCTTGCTTTTCTACATTGGCGTACCTTAATTCTGCTTCCTTCAATGGAGTACTCATGAAAGCAATTGGGTGTTCATCCTTTTCTTCCGCTCTCTGGGTCAAGACCGCTGCGCAAGTGTGTTCTGAAGCAAAGGAGTACAAGTAGAATGGTTTTGAGTAATCCGGACTAACTAGCACCGGAGCATCTACTATTGCTTGTTTGATTTCTTCGAACGCCTTCTTTGTGAGAGGGGTCCATTCTATCTTTGCATCCTTTTTCAGCATTTCATTTAGTGGTCTGACAATCTCGGCGAATCCAGTTATGAATTTTCTCACAAAATTAATCTTGCCAAAGAAAGACCTCAACTCTTTCTGACTCCCTGGCATGCCGATCTTTGAAATTGCCTCAATGCGGTCTGGGTCAATTGATATGCCCTGTTCTGAGAGGACATGTCCTAACAATTTTCCTTCGGTGACTCCGAATACGCACTTCTTTGAATTGAGAGAAATACCAAATCTTCTGCATCTCTGGAAGATCTTTCTCAAGTCTTCAACATGATCCTCCCTCTTTTTGGAGAACACTGTCAAGTCATCCATGTATATAATAATGCATTTTCCAACTAAGTCTCTGAAAGCGATGTCCATAGCTCGTTGAAATGTGGCCCCGGCGTTGATTAGGCCAAAAGGCATTCTTCTGTAAGCGAATGTTCCCCACTTAGTGGTGAAAGCTGTTTTTAGTCTATCTGCTTCTTCAACCATTACCTGGTTGTAACCTGAATAACCGTCCAAAAAGGACATCATCTGGGAACCATTTACAATCTGCAAAACCTCATCCAACGAGGGCAAGGGATAGTTATCCTTCTCGGATGCTCTGTTTAGGTTGCGGAAGTCAACACATAACCTTATCTCTCCGTTCTTCTTCCTGACGGGCACTAGATTGGCGACCCACGTTGAGTGCCTTATTGGGAAGATTATTCTGGCCGAAAGGAGCTTCCTTACCTCCTGATATATCAACGGTTCCAATAGCGGGTTTACTGGCCTTTGTCTTTGCCTGAATGGTTTATTTCCCGGCTTCAACGGGATCGTGTGCGTGATCAAGGTAGTGTCATATGTCTTTAAGTCTTCGTAGCCCCAGGCTACCACATCAAAGAACTCTCTCAATGCTTGCACTATTCCTTCTCTTTCTTTTGGGGTGCATACTTTCCCCACAAATACATTCTTTACTTGCTCACTAGTTCCCAAGTTGATTGTCTCACATTCATCCCCTTGGGTGCTTTGATTCCTACTTAGTTTATCAGGGTCAAAGAGTCTTTCTAACTCCACCATGCCCCTAGGAATGACATTTGTCTTCAAATTTAAGATCCCTTCGGTGTCAAATTCCGCTTCTTCGGTTTCTTCTTCGTCTATAATCTGTGCTTCAAACACCCCTGAGTTAGTCAAGAATTCCAAAATCTGCTTATCATCATCAAACACCTGGAAATTCTTTATATTATCTGGAACTGAAGGTGTGGAGATCAATTCAACTGTGAACTTCTTTAGACCTTCCAACTCTAATGGCTCTAGTGAACTGGCCGCCTGCGCGAGAGAATTAGCCACTGGATTTTTAGATCTGTATACTTGCTTGATATTGAATGCATCGAAGCTTTCGATCAAGTCCCAGACTCTGTTCCGGTACCGTCCCAATCTCTTGTCGTGGCAAGCATACTGTTTTCTTACTTGGCGGACCACTATGTTGGAATCTCCAATGGCATGTACAATTTTGGCACCTTTCTCTATAGCGAGGATCAACCCATGAATCAAAGATTCATACTCAGTAACGTTATTGGTGCAAGGGAACTGGAGCCTACAAGCACCTAGATATGCCTCTCCCTTGGGGCTGATGAGTTCAAACCCTGCTCCATTCCCTTTGTTAGACTTTGATCCATCAAATCTCAGAGTCCAAACTTGATCTTCTATATGAACGCTATGGGTATTGGGACCATTTTTCTCCATTGCGGGCTCGATCTTCTCACTTTCTACCCATTCCTTTGTCAGGGAGCTTTTCTTCTCATTTATTTCTTCTAGTTCTTCCACCAAAGAGACTTGTGGAACTCTCTTTGAAACTTCTTCAATGGCCGTTCTACACATGGCGCATGTGAATTCTGGGTGGAATGCCTCATGGATCCTACACCAATTGGGCATTAACATACTGCTGATGGAAACATTCTTCCCTGATTCCATCTTTTGCTTGACATTCTTTAGCACAAAGTTTCTAAAATTTTCAAACATCCCCTCACCATCGCTTGAGTCATCCTCAATCAATATTTCAGTAGAGGGAGACGTACCTTCCAAGTGTTTTTCTTGATTTACACTTTGCAACATGAGGACTTCCTGTTTCACGGGCTTGTACGAACCCAAATCAGTCTCTGCAAACAATACCTCATTGTTATCACCATATTCAGTAATCATCAACCGGAGCCGTGGTGTGCTTTCCACTCTTATTTGGTTAGGGATTCCCCTCCAAGGCAGCCACATGTGAGAAAAGTCGGTGGCGATATATCCGTTCAACTTTCGGCACCAGTCTCTGCTAAGCAGCATGCCGTACCCGTCTGGTATATCTACAACAGAAATATCAATACGGCCTTGGATTCTAGGATCCGCGGCTAGCTGCATGTGAATGTCGTTTAGTTCCCCAACAACAGGAACTTCAGGTTTATCCAATTGAGTTACTTTCTTGTTGGTGTGGAGCGGGATTAGGCCCAATCTTTCGCATACCTTCAAAGGCATGACGTTGCTTGAAGCTCCAGAATCGATCAAACAATTGTGTAACATTTTTCCGAATATTCTGACTGAAACCAAGAATGGGGCCGGTTCATCCTTCCCTTGATAAAACACTACTGGTTTTCTTCTTTCATCTGCATGGTCCGACTGGACTTGCTTGCCTTGAGTCATATTTTTCGCATTTTGTTTCTGCTTCACGGCATCATCAGCTTGAGAGCTTTTCTCAATCTCGGCCCTTCCAGGAGTGCCTGTAGAATTTAATACCATACCCTCAAAGTTCTGATATTGTTGTGGTTCCTCCCAAGAATCGTAGGAGGTTTGTGGCGCACTTTGCACCACATTTGTGTTATGTGCAGGACGGGGCTGCGTGACAACCTGGGGGTGTCTTGGCATGCTAGGTGCCTCTTGCGAAGTGCTTCTTGTGGTGGGGATTTCAGTCAATGTCCCTAAGAGAGTCTCTCTTACTTCTTGGACCTTCATCAACTCATAGAGTGGTAAACTGACCTTTATCTTCTTAAATTCTTCCAGTACAAAGGAGCTCAGCTTTCTTATATCTTCTCTAGGAGGATTCTCCTTTTGTCCTCGGATTAACTGGTAAACTGGCTGTTGAGGCATCTGCGGTCCATTTGATCTTGTTTGTGTGGGACCCTGCTGTCTATATTCCGGGGAGTCCTTGGGTGCCATTGGCACGTTGCTCGCATTAGGATGCGGCGGTGTGGTAAAGTTGTTTGGTGGCGTTGACGAAGTTAATGGTTCCCTTTGAGGATAACCTCTTTGATACACTTTAGGGGGCCCACCATCAGTAGTCTGGAGAGCTTGCACTTCCCTGATTCCTTCCACCAAGACACTGTTGTTAAGAGGCGGGAAACTATAGCCGTCTCTGCTTAGGGGCTCATCTGGTGATGCGTACGTGACATGAGCCTCTGGCGTCCCCACGGGACCATTTGCCGAAGCTGGTGGAAACCTCTGATTAACCGACGGAGGTGTATAACTTTGGAATTCAGGTGGAAACTTGAAGTCTTCCAAGATCAGGGCTTGATCATACCGGGGTGTTGGAACTATTTCATACCCTGTGATTGGAGGATTCTCCACTGGTTCTGTATTTTTCACTTCTCCTCTGAAGATGTCAGCAGCGACTTGGAACTCGTGGCATTGCAACTCAGAGTGCTGACTAGTGTTGTGCAATCTACACCATCCTGACAAGGCGGCCTCCGCCAGGTATACTCTGTCTGTCGGACGGTTCTCAGGAGGCGGTGGGTTATCCAGTGGTGTAGGAACACCTCCATTGTTGGGTCCCGTATTCCAGGATCTCTTCTGGAATCCTTGATTGTTATTTCTATACCCATGATTGTTCTCCTGATTGTATCCTTGATGAGCATCATGGTGATGATTTGGAGGATTACTCTGATATCCTCGGTTAGCACCTTGGTGTGCTTGATTGTTCCTTTGCATGGCTTGAATCTGATTATTTTGATTTCTGAGGTATGTCACCTCAGTTGACAGCTTCTTTACTTGTTCCACCAGACCTTTTATTTCATCTTTTTCCTCTTGAGTCTGTGTCGATGGTACGGTGTTTTGCAGATAGACCGGCTGTGCGACTGACGCTTGAGATGAAGGCACTCCAGGGTGGAGAACCAACTGATTTGATGGCGCGGTTGCCTGGTAAGATGGTTGTGGAACTGGATTCAATGCTGGAATTTGCTGATTCCAGGTTTGTATCTGACCGCTCGTAGAACTTAAGCCAGTGTATAGTGAGGGGCCAGTTGTATTTTGTCCCATGTTCTGGCTCACTTCAACTGCTTTAGCATAAGCTAAGTTCATATCGGCGGGAGCGGGGTGAGCTTCTCTCACAAACATTGCAGTTAAGGGGTCCAATGCGGCGTAGTAGCTTTCTCTAGCATCCGTGATAGTGTAAGGAGTTCGTAATCTTGTGAGAGCCTTCTGGAATCTATTGTTAAACACATGAATGGGCTCCTTTTCTTGCCTCCTTACTTCTACAAACTGTCTGAACAATTCTGCGGGAGTGATGGGAATACCAAACTTTCCGATGAAGGCCGTCTTCATCTGTTCCCATGTTCTGATTGAACCGACTGGCAAATGTATGAACCAATAGTGGGCCTCTTCCCCCAAAGAATAGGGGAACAACCTGCAAGCTACATCTGCGTATGCAATCTGCCTATTGCGTAGGTGGTCTTCAAACATTTTGATGTGATCCTCAGCAGTGCGGTTTACGTCGTGGACGTGGAACTTGGAGCAAAAGCTCTCTGGATTCTTTGGCATGTCATGATAGTCGGCAAACTCCAGCGGAGATGGGTTGGTAACCAACCAGGTAGCACCATTTGCAACTGGCTGAGCCATTGCTTGCCTTCGCCGATATACAGCTGTTGGAGTTGTTCGTTGCTGCTGCTGGATTGCTATTGGAATGGTATCTCGAGTGGGTCCTTGCTGGGCAAACCTTGAAATGCTAGGCGGAGTTCTGAATAAGCTCGAGACCTCTTCACCGCTTACTGCTTCTTCACTTGATTGAGCTTCTTCGTTTGATAAAATTTCTTCACTTGAGGGAACTTCCCCGTCTGATCGGGTACCTTTCTTTTTCCTTGTTCTAGATGGTAGCTCTAGCTCTACAAGTTCCTTGGTTGAGCTGGGTGCAGACCTCAAAATTCTCTTCAACTTATCCGGCGAGAAAGAACTGATGCGATCCAGGATGAAGCTGCTTCTTTCACTGACGAGGCACGGGAGTGAGTGGCTGTCTTTGATTCAATAAATCTCTCTCAATAGCAACTTGGATCTCGATAGCTTTTTCTTCTTCTTCTTGCAACACAAAGCTCGTCCGCATGTACTCAGCTGCACTTCTCTTTGTTCTCCACGCGAGGTTGTTCAATCCTGAAAGAATATCTTCTTGGTCGTCGTTGAATCCCAAATTTGGCTGTAGCCGCGGAGATATCCCTCTATGAGGTAGCACCATCTTGGTACATTACACTTTTATAATTTCTTCGCCTCACTATAAAAGTAGCCCTCCTTCTAGCACCAATTCTGTTGACGTGCTTTTTATGACAGCGCCAACACAGAATAAAGTTGCCCAACGGTCACTCTATTCTCTCTTGATCAAAGTGTCCCACATGCTAAGATTGCTTGAAAGTTCAGGTGTTCGACTCCAAGGTTCCTTTTATCGCGAATAGACTCAGTTGGTTGATGTGTTTTGCTGGTTATTTCAAGGGGACTTACGTAGTTGTTCAATTCGTGAAGCAATTAGGACATGAATGATTTGGCAATATGGTTCTGGTATCTAACTGACTCGGAAAATGCAGAATTTAAAGGGGATAGGGATAGGGATTCTACAAATCTACTTCTAAAGGGTGGAGGACGAAGATCGACTTAAACAATCTTCAAACCAAACTTCGCTTTGTCTTCTTTCGAACAACTCCGACAAAGTTGGTGCAATCTTCAAAGGATGAGAAAATGTTCAAACTATGACACAACACGTTCATACCGTCAACACGACGCATACAAACATATGAACCATAATCGAAGTTAAGTGCTGATACTCCAGTTGACCACGCAAGGCGAACTTACCATCAGCAAGTCCGCTAGTGGTATGGACGAGAAGACTTGCTCAAATCACAACGCCACACTCCACAGCTAACAACTACTTGCATGAAATAAAATTTATTTTACTCTATCTACCTTGAATTGGAAAGACGAACAAGCCTTGCTAGCTACTCACAATAGAAGATAGAACCACCAAACAATGATAAATCTTTATATTATGAGAGTGTTCACAACAACTTCTTACAAAGTCCTCAATGGGAAAACTTCCTTTCCTCCTCAATCTCAACTAACTTCTAAGCTCTACTCTCTAACTTCTATCTCCAATACTCTCTAGCTCTGATCTATCTCTGATTCTAATTCTAATTGTTTACAAATGAGGGGGGATGCCCCTTTTATAACAAGTCCAATTCAGTGGACGGTTCAGATCAAATTACAATGAAGGGCTCAGATCGAGCCACCCATGCCCTGATTAGGGTTTCTGCCCTAAAAACTGCCACAGAGAGGAGTGGGCAATGAATGCACAGAATATTCTCCACTCCCCTGCAGGAATCATAATGAGCAATTAATGCCCACTACCATCATCAAGAAGATCCTCATCAAGCAGCGCGTTCCCACTGGCCTTCTCCCGGATAGCAAACTCGATCAACCGGGCCAATACTGCTTCAACCTCATGTGTAGAGATCGGTGGAATATGGTTGAGCTGGAACTCCAAGACTGCTACCGTCTGTCCGTGTCTGATGCAAGATTTCTTCCATGTCACTAAGGCGTCCTGGGTATGCTGAATTATACTAGAGAACGTGGAGACATTCTCAAAGTCATCCAGGACAAGTGACTTCGCAGCTGAGAAGAATGGAGGCAGTCTACCCTTCAAACCATCAGCAGTTATCTCCTCTGGGACCAACTTTCTAGCAAATATGGCTTCTAATGTATTGAGGACTCCCCCAAAGATGTTGCCCATTGCCTTCTTCACTTTAGCTGAATCTGCCCTTGCTGCGTCGTGAAATCCACGGCCTGTGGCCACCGAGGAGTACCAACTGGTGAAATCGTACCTATCACCTCTCTGAATTACACCTCCATCCACTAAGGTTTCTAGAGGTACATGCATCAAAGCCCCCAAACGAAGTACAGTCTTCGTTTGATAGATGCGAGTATCACCCCAGGCCTGATCTACTATATCCATTCGTGCCAAAATATTTGAGGCCTGTCGATAAGCATCGGCAAGGTCCTCCATGAATTTTCCTGTCTCAGTATGACCACGGCTAACCCACTTGTCTGCCTCCGTTTCCATTTTCTTTAAATCCTCTAAGGCAACAATTGACTCATTCGGAAGCTCCGATGGACGTTCCACTGCCGGGTCTGCTGGTTCACCTGGACGTGCTAGATTCTGCATATATCCTATCAAGGTTTTGTGCTCCTTCTTCAATTTCTTATACTTCCCCTCCGTGCGGAGCAACTGATCCTTCAATGCCTGATAGGAGTTATCGAACTCCTCGATAACTTGGGCTCCCGTAGGACGACCCAACTCTACTGTGGTGATCACATAATTTTCAGGCCTCTCCTCAGTTCGATCACAATCTTCCCTCGGAATAGCCACCTGAAGCGTGCGGGAGCCTGACTCGTTAGTCGAGATCTTTGAAAACTTTGGGCCCTTTTCTTCTCTGGTGGCGCACTGATCCTCCTGAGGAACTCTTCCATCTCAATGGCCGGATCCGTGTCATCCTCGGGTTCTCTCCTCATTCTGTCGGAAAGCCAATCGGCACTGTCTGCTGTGGATTACAAACGACAAGGGGCTGTTCTTCTGTTGCCTCCATCTCGTGCACTTCCTCTCTTCTTGCACTGGTCTGCTCAGGCTCATCCTCCTCTATAAGCTGGGTATCTCCCGACCCTTGGGTCCCTTGTTCTGTGTTTTCCTCTTCTTCCAAAGCCGTGTCCAACATCTGCTGAAAATGGGTGTCGCCATTGTTTCCTCTTCCTCCTCCTGTTGGCCGCCCCTGGATAAACTGACACTAGCTGATTCCCGGGCGTTGGGCTGATCTACCTCCTCAAGTCCCCGCTCTTCCTCTAATCCTGCCCTCTGATCGGCAAATAATGAAACCACTCTTAAACTCGAAGATTGAGTTTGTGAGTGCACGGGTGATGCTTGTTCTATCCTCAACGGTATCGGCTGGGTTGGCACTTCCACTTGTGCCCTCGATGTCTGAGCAATTTGTTTCCCTCTTTTTACCGATAACGGCCTTGGGTCACCCATCAAGCTGTAAGTAAGGGCGATCGACTTGCTCTTTAAGTCTGCATACATGTCTGTCGACCCAAGTCCTAGTAAAAGTCATCACCGGGATAGAAAGAGTGTCCAAGTCCATGATCTCTGGCTCGGACCAATCAGGTGGTGGGACAGGAGTATCCCTAACTGACCCATAGTCGGGTTGCATGACGTTGACATCCTCCTCCACCTGGTCGGGAACTGGAATAATCTCACATTCTCTAATCAACTTGAGAGGAAGTCTGGAAAACATCCTTCTTCTTATCTCAGCCTCATCCACTGCATTTGCCCAGAAGTCCTCCAGATGAGCTCTGTGCCGGTATTCAACGTTCTGTACCATCCGGATGTTCCCGTAAGGATCGAAATCCTGCCTGCCTGTGTGATATGACAAATGATAAGATTGCAGCTCGTCCTCTGCCTCTCGGGCTGCCTGCAAAGAGGGACACACCTCAATGGAATTTCCCATGGTGATAGGGAAATCAAGCCCACCCTTCTTTTTCCTTTTCTGAATCTTATCGTAGGCAATCAATTGCCTAGATATCTCAAGCATTACTATGTGATCAGTGGGGTATCGCGGTAACCGATACGGATACGAAGTGAACCCCTGCAGCCTAATATATGTGAATTTTGGGAATTGGATGAGCCAATACCCATATTCCTCAATCAGTGTCTGTGCTTCTTTAGATATTCTCTGCTGCGTTCTCTGCTGAAGTGTCCTCGCAATGTGCATTGTGAATGCATCATTTGCCCGTTTATAGTTGGCAATGTTAGCCAAATGTAGCTGTGTGCGGGCTTCATGAATTTTGAATTGACCAGGGGCACAGCCGATTGGCTCTTTGTACGAAATCCCTCTGTACTTAGTCATTCTGGCCAACATGTAAATCATATGAGCTCATGTAGAAGTCCCCGTCACCTTCCAAGCTCTGAATTGCTCATCGATGTGGTTGCTAATCATCCTTATTGACTCACTCTTTCTTCGAGATGATCTCGATGAAATTAGAACATCCAAGGCTCGAAAATGTAAGCTGTGCTCCATTCAGGCTGCGGCATCATTATCCAAATCCTGATATTCTTGTTTCCGTCCTCGGCAATTATCGCTTTGGGGCTTAGTGCGGGGTGTATAAACCACGCATCCAAACTCTGGTAATATTTGCGGTAGCTCTTCGAAGAGGAAAGGTACATCTTGTCTGCTCTCTTATTTGTTTTATATAACATCTCCTCAGCAGTTGGAATCCCAAATGCCTCTCCGATGGCATCGGGTGTGAAGTTGGCGAGCAGTTTACCATCCGGAGAGACAATCGTCCTACGTTCTGGCTTGTAGTGATTGGCGCACTCCATGATTAGCTCCGGACACTGAATTGCTGGCGGAAAACTAGCAGCTGCGTAGATTCCACTCTTCATTATATTATGTGCCGTGACGGATGGTTGATGGCCCCCTAGCCCGAACATCCTCGATTTGAGTGCATTCAGATTAAATGAACAAAGGTTGGTGTCATTCAATCCTGCCAACTTTGAAACTATTGCTGACTTTGGGAGAAATGGCTTAGCGAGCCTCTTAATCATTGCCTGCCGGGATGAGCCAGCCTTGCCTGCTTCAGTGTTTGCAGCTCTGCCTGCGGCTCTGCTTGTTCCTGCAACATCCTTTGCGCCAGCCATCTGCAAAATAAAATAGAAGAATAAGCCAGACTGCAGATTTTTAAAATAAAACAATTCCCGAGATGGCTGCGAATACGGAGTTAGCTTTGAAAATAAAATTTCTCAGCATAAATTTCTAACTCCAAACCTCGTACTGTATAAAAATCTCTGAGTTTAGAGACAACTCTCAGCAACTGCACTTCTGACTGGTGAAGAAAAAAAACGCAGCAAGCTAATAACTTTCAGCAATGTAGCTAATTTCTCCAGCACAAATAGTTGGAACCTTGACTTCACTTTGTCAACTTCAGCAGTTAGATGAATAAAGAGTTGCCAGCAATATGAAATTTCGACTTCTTCAACTTCTCAACGTTTAAACTTCGCAGCAACTCCACTTTCAGCTCTTTGAGAATTAAATTCTCCAGCAACTCCGGAAAATAACTTCAACCTTCAACTTCGAAGTCGCAGCAACACACCTTCAGCTCTTTGAAAGAAAGAGTCTCGGCAAATGAAGATTTCTCCAGCACTTCGCACTTTCAGCAACTCAACACTCCGAAATAAAAATAAAATCTCACAGAACTTCTCTCCTCAACCACTTGGAAAATATTTCAATCTCTCCAGAACCTCTTCAGCAACTTCAACTTCGAAATAATGTGAGGAGAAATGAGAGAAGAGATTGTTTAAATAACTCTTCTCGGAGAATCATGCTAAGTAGTGCTGGGGCTATTTTTAGCACCTTCATCAATTTCCCACTATCTTCGTTCGGAATCTTCTAATTCAAGCGCAGTAGTGGGCTAGTCGTCAGCCGGTTATTATGGCAGTCGCCATTAATAATGATTCCTTCTTCTTCAAATTTCGAATTTTCCTCTTAATCTGCCAGTTAACTCTTGGCGATTTAAACAACTCGCGAGAAAAAGAAAATCACCTGACTTGATTTAAAATTCCATTTAAGAATTCTCGCAGTGTTTAATAAATTCAACTCGAAAAATTTCGTGGGAGTTGTAAATATATTTCCAACTTTTAAAATGTCTGTCATTTAAATCCTCGATTTCATAAAATTTGCCTTAGACATTTTAAATTCTCTCATTAAAATGTTCAACTCCGGGTGATTAAAAATTGTTTGCGTGCTCGAAATAATTCGTCCTTTGAGATTTAACTTCTGTCAGGAAAATAATCTAGGCAAAACGAATTTCCTCTGAAAATATTAAAATTTCCCTTAGGAAATTAATTTTCAAACTCTGTTAACTCATGGGTGCATTTTAAACGGGTTCATTTGATTTTCACTTGACCCATGGAAAATATTCGTCGATATCAAATTTTCCCCTTGAAAAAAGATTCGTTAACTTTCAACTGCCTTCGGAGAATTTTTAAAACTCATCAAATCATCCTTCCTTGCCAAGGGCGTATTTTTCCCTAGTGAAGTGTTATATCACTTAGAAAAAATTTTCTAACACTTTCTCTACCATAGGTGTATACATTTTGATGAAATATTTATTTCAAAAAAATTCCTTCACTTTACACCTCTGGCGCACTTTCATGTGTCTACTTTTATTTTGTTGCCTTAGGAAATTTTCTCCAGCAACCTTGGCGTATTTTACTCATGCAAGCCTTGATTTCTCACTTAGAAAATTCTCAAACAGTTAGAATATCCTTGGGCGCATTTTGACCTCTCTACTTTCATTTCATGCCTTAGGAAAATTTCGGCCATCTCCTCTTCATCATGGGCGCAAATGCTAGGCCAAGCTTTCATTTCATGCCTTAGAAATATTTCATAGCTTCAATCCTTGAGGTGGGCGCATTTTACTAGGTGAGCTTTCATTTTTGCCTTAGGCGTTTTTCAAGGCATCTCTCCTTGAGGTGGGCGCATTTGACTAGGTGAGCTTTCATTTTTGCCTTAGGCGTTTTTCAAGCCTCTGCCTTGAGGTGTTGCATTTTACTAGGTGAGCTTTCATTTTTTTGCCTTAGAAACTTTTTTCAAGGCATCTCTTCTTCCTTGGGCGCAAATGAGACCCCATGCTTTCATTTTCCTAGGTGGGCGCATTTCAACATGTGAGCTTTCATTTTTGCCTTAGGCGTTTTTCAAGCCTCTACCTTGAGGTGGGCGCATTTCAACATGTGAGCTTTCATTTTTGCCTTAGGCGTTTTTCAAGCCTCTACCTGTTCCTGCTCTTGCATTCTATTTTTAGCAAGTTGTGCTATTTTTAGCAAATCCCTTGATTTTCAACCTCTAAGGCTCCGTTTTGCCTGAAAATTTCATCGGATGATATTCTCTGCCTTGTGAACCTGTTTTGTCAGTCCTCTGCCCTGACCTGCTATTTATAGCCACCTGCTATTTATAGTAAGTTTGACTTTCTGACTTTAGTAGCTCCGTTTTGCCTGAAAGTTGCAACGCTTGATCTTGATAACTTGAGGGTCATTCTGATGCCAACCTCGGGTGCAGACCTGCTATTTATAGCCGTGCCCTGACTTACTAAAAATAGTAAGTTCTCCGACTTTGCTCAAATTTTGCCAGCAGGTACCTTGAAGTGTGCTGACATGGGTGGGGTACTTTGTTTCGGCTATTTTTGGATTTTACCCCTATAAAAGTGGAAACCCTAATTTGATTTGCATGTATCCCGAACGGTCTCCGTTTGACTTCGTTCCTTCTGCATGTCGTTCTGCTTGCTGGACTGGAGTGTTGGGCGGCTGCCGGAGTGTACCTGCTAAAAATAGAAACTGTCTGAAAAGTGACTCATCCACTGCCGGATGGTTTTGCATGTCATATTGCCCGTGGGATCTCAAAAAACCCAGAAAAACCCAGAAAACTGGTCTGTATGCATGCACTGGCTAAAAATAGTAAGTCCTCAAAACTCGATCTTCTCTGCTTGCAAGTCACACCGTTGCGAAGCTCTCAAAAAACCCATGAAGAAAAACTTGACATGCGTTAAAAAACACTGCATGCGAACCCTAAAAATAGCCTCCGAAGGCTGAACTCTGAAAGTGGTTGTCTCGGTTTGCATGTTACATCACTGCGAAGGTTTTGGAAAACCCAGAAGGATTCTCCAGACATGCATCTAAAAAGCTCATGTAGAAACCCTGAAAATGGCTCTTAAAGCCCAAAATGCCAAAAATAGTAAGTCGTCTGATCTGGCTCAAAATTTACGTGTAGACAGCTTGAAGTTACCCGGATGCGGTGGAACTGACAGAATTCCAAAATCTCGATAAAATAGTCCCAAATTGAATACTTACTAAAAATAGTAAGTTGCCAGAATACAATGAAAATTTAGGGGGACTCTGCTGGAAGTCTTCTGACTGCTGCTCTAAGCTTAGATTTCAATTTTATAACTCAGTCTGACCTTAAATAAGCCTGAAGGATGAAAACCCTAATTACAGACTTGTATCTTTCCAGCGGGTCAAGCAGCAGGATTAATGCGAGGAGGACCCGGAGACCCGAGCCGAACTAAAATAAAAAGACTGTTGGAGCAAAATTTAGGGGTCCCATCTTGATGGGAGTGATGGTAATGAAAGGTCTGCTCTTGCCCTCGATGGCAAATAATGAAACCACTCTCAAGCTCGAAGACTGGGTTTGTGAGTGCACGGGTGATGCTTGTTCTATCCTCAACGGTATCGGTTGGGTTGGCACTTCCACTTGTGCCCTCGATGTCTGAGCAATTTGTTTCCCCTTTTTTACCGATAACGGCCTTGGGTCACCCATCAAACTATAAGTAAGGGCGATCGACTTGCTCTTGAGTCTGCATACATGTCTGTCGACCCAAGTCCTGGTAAAAGTCATCACCGGGATAGAAAGAGTGTCCAAGTCCATGATCTCTGGCTCGGACCAATCAGGTGGTGGGACAGGAGTATCTCTAACTGACCCATAGTCGGGTTGCATGACGTTGACATCCTCCTCCACCTGGTCGGGAACTGGAATAATCTCACATTCTCTAATCAACTTGAGAGGAAGTCTGGAAAACATCCTTCTTCTTATCTCAGCCTCATCCACTGCATTTGCCCAGAAGTCCTCCAGATGAGCTCTGTGCCGGTATTCAACGTTCTGTATCATCCGGATGTTCCTGTAAGGATCGAAATCCTGCCTGCCTGTGTGATATGACAAATGATAAGATTGCAGCTCGTCCTCTGCCTCTCGGGCTGCCTGCAAAGAGGGACACACCTCAATGGAATTTCCCATGGTGATAGGGAAATCAAGTCCACCCTTCTTTTTCCTTTTCTGAATCTTATCGTAGGCAATCAATTGCCTAGATACCTCAAGCATTACTATGTGATCAGTGGGGTATCGTGGTAACCGATACGGATACGAAGTGAACCCTTGCAGCCTAATATATGTGAATTTCGGGAATTGGATGAGCCAATACCCATATTCCTCAATTAGTGTCTGTGCTTCTTTAGATATTCTCTGCTGCGTTCTCTGCTGAAGTGTCCTCGCGATGTGCATTGTGAATGCATCATTTGCCCGTTTATAGTTGGCAATGTTAGCTAAATGTAGCTGTGTGCAGGCTTCATGGATTTTGAATTGACCAGGGGCACAGCCGATTGGCTCCTTGTACGAAATCCCTCTGTACTTAGTCATTCTGGCCAACATGTAAATTACATATGAGCTCATGTAGAAAGTCGTCGTCACCTTCAAGCTCCTGAATTGCTCATCGATGTGGTTGCTAATCATCCTAGCCCAATCGACACACTCTTTTCCTTCCAAGATGATCTCGATGAAGTAGAACATCCAAGGCTCGAAAATGTAAGCCTGTGCACTCCCATTCACCCGGCTCAACATCATTATCAAATCACAGTATTCTTGTTTCACGTCCTCGGCAATTATCTGCTTTGGGAGCTTAGTGCGGGGTGGCCTCGGCTTTTGCATCCAAACTCTGTTGATGACTGCAGTGACTCTTTCGAAAGAGGAAGAGTACATCTTGTCTGCCCTTTTGTTTGTCTGTATAACATCTCCTCAGCAGTTGGAATCCCAAATGCCTCTCCGATGGCATCCGGCGTGAAGTTGGCGAGCAGTTTACCATCCGGAGAGACAATCGTCCTACGTTCTGGCTTGTAGTGATTGGCGCACTCCATAATTAGCTCCGGACACTGAATTGCTGGCGGAAAACTAGCAGCTGCGTAGATCCCACTCTTCATTATATTATGTGCCTTGACGGATGGTTGATTGCCCCCTAGCCCGAACATCCTCGATTTGAGTGCATTTAGATTAAATGAACCAAGGTTGGTGTCATTTAATCCTGCCAACTTCGAAACTATCGCTGACTTTGGGAGAAATGGCTTAGCGAGCCTTTTAATCATTGCTTGCCGGGATGAGCCAGCCTTGCCTGCTTCAGTGTTTGCAGCTCTGCCTGCGGCTCTGCTAGTTCCTGCAACTTCCTTTGCGCCAGCCATCTGTAAAAATAAAATAGAAGAATAAGCTAGATTGCAGATTTTTAATAAAATAAAACAATTCCCGAGATGGCTGCGAATACGGAGTTAGCTTTGAAAATAAAATTCCTCAGCATAAATTTCTAACTCCAAACCTCAAACTATATAAAAATCTCTGAGTTTAGAGACAACTCTCAGCAACTGCACTTCTGACTGGTGAAGAAAAAACGCAGCAAGCTAATAACTTTCAGCAATGTAGCTAATTTCTCCAGCACAAATAGTTCGAACCTTGACTTCACTTTGTCAACTTCAGCAGTTAGAGGAATAAAGAGTTGCCAGCAATATGAAATTTCAACTTCCTCAACTTCTCAACGTTTAAACTTCTTCAACACTTCGACTTTCAGTAGCTTGAAAATAAAGATCTCCAGAGAAAAGAAATCCTCTACAACTTTGCAAATCTGCAGCGACTTCAACAATCTGGAAATAAAATCTTAGCTCTCCAGGATACAAGTTCGAACTTCGCAGCAACTCCACTCTCAGCTCTTTGAGAATTAAATTCTCCAGCAACTCCGGAAAACAACTTCACCCTTCAAGTTCGAAGTTGCAGCAACACACTTTCAGCTCTTCGAAAGAAAGAGTCTCGGCAAATGAAAATTTCTCCAGCACTTCGTACTTTCAGCAACTCAACACTCCGAAATAAAATAAACTCTCAAAGAATTTCTCTCCTCAACCACTTCGAAAATATTTCACTCTCTCAAGAACTTTCTTCAGCAACCTCAAATTCGAAACAATGTGAGGAGAAATGAGAGAAGAGATTGTTTAAATAACTCTTCTCGGAGAATCCTGCTAAGTAGTGCTGGGGCTATTTTTAGCACCTTCATCAATTTTCCACTCTCTTCGTTCGGAATCTTCTAATTCAAGCGCAGTAGTGGGCTAGTCGTCAGCCGGTCATTATGGCAGTTGCCATTAATAATAATTCCTTCTTCTTAAAAATTCGAATTTTCCTCTTAGTCTGCCAGTTAACTCTTGGCGATTTAAACAACTCGCGAGAAAAACAATCACTTGACTTGATTTAAAATTCCATTTTAAAATCTCGCAGTGTTTAAATAAATTCAACTCGAAAAAATTCGTGGGAGTTGTAAATTTATTTCCAAATTTTAAAATGTCTGTCATTTAAATCCTCGATTTCATAAAATTTGCCTTAGACATTTTAAATTTTCTCTTTAAGATATTCAACTCCGGGTGATTAAAAATTATTCGCCTGCTCGAAATAATTCATCCTCTGAGATTTATCTTCCGTCAAGAAAATAATCTAGGCAAAACGAGTTTCCTCTGAAAATATTAAAATTTCCCTTAGGAAATTAAATTTTCAAACTCTGTTAACTCATGGGTGTATTTTAATTGGGTTCATTTGATTTTCACTTGACCCATGGAAAATATTCATCGATATCAAATCTTCCCCTTGAAAAATATTCGTCAACTTTCAACTGCCTTTGGAAAATTTTAAAACTCATCAAATCATCCTTCCATGCCAAGGGCGTATTTTTCCCTAGTGAAATGCTATCTCACTTAGAAAAATTTTCTAACATTTTGTCTCTTGGCGTATTTCCCTTGGTATAATTTTTCTCTGAAAAAAAATCTCCATGCCTTACGAATTAAAATTTAAATCCCTCTTGAAGGGCGTATTTCTTTCAAATTTAAATTTCAATTCCCACGCCTTAGGAATTCTTCACTTGTTTTCTTCTTGGGCGCACTTTACCTAGTGAAATTTTATTTCACTTAGGAAAAATTTTTTAGTTTACACCTCAGGCGCATTTGAGGGGGGAAGCTTTCTTTAACACTTAGGAATTTTCCTCAACATTCTTACTCCAAGGTGGGCGCATTTACATATGCAAGCTTTTACTTTCACATGCCTTAGAGAATTCTCCCATCTTTACTCACCTTCAGCTCATGGGCGCATTTGCTAGGCCAAGCTTTCACTTTACACTTAGAAAATTTTCAAACACTTAGAATATCCTTTCAAGGTGAGGGCGCATTTCATAGGTTCCACTTTCATTTCGTTGCCTTAGGAAATTTCTAGACTTCCATCCCTCCTTGGGCGCATATGGGGTCTTGAGCTTTCATTTTCACCACTTAGAATTTCTTCAAGCCATGTATCTTCTTGAGGGCGCATTTTGACCTCTCTACTTTCATTTTATGCCTTAGGAAAATTTCGGCCTCCACTATCCTTCTCAAGGTGAGGGCGCATTTCACTAGGTCTTCTTCTATTTTCATGCCTTAGACGTTTTGAGAGAGTCATCAAGGTGGGCGCATTTCACATAGTGAGGTTTCATGTGAGGGCGCACTTCATATGCCATGCTTTTATTTTGATGCCTTAGGCGTTTTTTTACCAAGCATCATTTTCTCCAAGGTGAGGGCGCATTTCACTAGGTGAGGTTTCGTTTTTGCCTTAGAAAATTTTGATGCTCCCCCTATTCCTCTTTGGGCGCATTTTGAGGTATGAGCTTTTGTTTTGTGCCTTAGAAACTTTCAAGGCTTCCATCAAGGTGGGCGCATTTCCCTAGCTCAACTTTGAATTCTGCCTTAGACAATTTTCAAGCTATCAATCTGTGAGGTGGGCGCAGTTTGAAGGGGATACTTTCATTTTCCCACACTTAGAATATTTTCCATGCCTCTGCCTGCCTTTGTTTACGCATTCTATTTTTAGCAAGTTGTGCTATTTTTAGCAAGTCCCTTGATTTTCAACCTCTAAGGCTCCGTTTTGCCTGAAAATTTCATCAGATGATCCTCTTCACCTTGTGAACCCGTTTTGCCAGTCCTCTGCCCTGACCTGCTATTTATAGCCACCTGCTATTTATAGTAAGTTCTGATTTTCTGATTTCGGTAGCTCCGTTTTGCCTGAAAGTTGCAACGCTTGATCTTGATAGCTTGAGTGTTACTCTGATGCCAACCTCGGGTGCAGACCTGCTATTTATAGCCGTGCCCTGACTTACTAAAAATAGTAAGTTCTCCGATTTCGCTCAATTTTTGCCAGCAGGTGCCTTGAAATGTGCTGACATGGGTGGGGTACTTCGTTTCGGCTATTTTTGGATTTTACCCCCTATAAAAGTGGAAACCCTAATTTGACCTGCATGTATGCCGAACGGTCTCCGTTTGTCTTCGTTCATTCTGCATGTCGTTCTGCTTGCTGAACTGGAGTGTTGGGGGTGGCTGCCAGAGTGTACCTGCTAAAAATAGAAACTGCTTGAAAAGTGACTCATCCACTGCCGAATGGTTTTGCATGTCATATTGCTCGTGGGATCTCAAAAAACCCAGAAAAACCCAGAAAACTGGTCTGCATGCATGCACTGGCTAAAAATAGTAAGTCCTCAAAACTCGATCTTCTCCGCTTGCAAGTCACACCGTTGCGAAGCTCTTGAAAAACCCATAAAGAAAAACCCGACATGCGTTGAAAAACACTGCATGCGAACCCTAAAAATAGCCTCCGAAGGCTGACTTCTGAAAGTGGTAGTCTCGGTTTGCATGTTATATCACTGCGAAGGTTTTGGAAAACCCAGAAGGATTCTCCAGACATGCATCTGACAAGCTCATGTGGAAACCCTGAAAATGGCTCTTGAAGCCGAACTGCCAAAAATAGCAAGTCGTCTGATCTGGCTCAAAATTTACGTGTAGGCAGCTTGACGTTACCCGGACGCAATGGAACTGACAGAATTCCAAAATCAATAAAATAGTCCCAAATTGAATACTTACTAAAAATAGTAAGTTGCCGGAATACAGTGAAAATTTAGGGGGACTCTGCTGGAAGTCTTCTGACTGCTGCACTAAGCTTAGATTTCAATTTTATGACTCGGTTTGACCTTAAATAAGCCTGAAGGATGAAAACCCTAATTACACAGACTTAACCAATACTTCAACTTGGGTCAAACGACAGGACATCCCCGAAAGGACCAGAGACTAGAGAGCGAGCGAACCAAAGCCAAAAGACCAGAATGGAGCAAAATTTAGGGGGTCCCCATCTTGATGGGGTGATGTGTGAAAAAGGTCACAACAATACCCCTTTTGCGCCTCATTAATAGATTAGGTGGATGGCTATTTGTAGGTGGGAACTGAGAAGGTAGTGTAGGTGGCTTCATCACTCGAGATCCTTTCTTTAACAAAGGATGACTTGTTTGAAGATGGATTGCTGCTTGGTCTTCTTTTTCTTGCTCAACAATATATCCCAATACTATGTGTTTAGGAATGCCTTATTTATTTGGACCAAGACAAGCTTTGATGCCTAGTCTAGGGATCCTGCACAAGTGCCCTTTAACTTGACTGTATGAGCTCGAATATCTAACATTGCAATGACTACTAATCCAAAGATATGCTCCACCACCTGGAAGTTGTTGAACCATCTCAACATATTTCTAAAGGGGAGAGTTTGGGTTTGTTTTGAAACGAGATTGGTTTGAGCCCGAGGAGATAGAACTGGTTGGCATTGTAATACCTAAGGTACAACACATTTCAGTTATTCAAAATTTTAAACTATTGAAACTAAATAACTTAATTCATTTCAAAAACCTGAAAAAATTGAACATGTATTATAGAGTCTTAGAAGAATGAAAACAAAACAAAAACTTTAAAAGAAAACAAGAGAGTTCATTTCTAAAAAACAAGTAATAAAAAAAACCAAAAGACTTCAAAAAACCTACCTCTTTTGAAGAAATCTTGCTCTACGATCATCTTGGTAACGAACAAACACTTGCACAAGTGCTTAGGAATAGCACAACAACCAACTTTGAACAATAAACGATCAACCTTCAAGGTTATTCAAGCTGGTGCAAGCAAGAGAGGAAGTTCAGCAATGGAGGAAAAAAATCTTTTTTTTCATTCACAAATTGTTAAATGAGTATGTTTTTACATGTTTGATGTGTTAGGAGGCAAATATTAGGGTTGGGAGGAACATTTTAGTCTTTAAAAGTCTAAAAAACGTCAAAAAAACAATAAAAAATTGGAAAAAAACGTTGAGAAATTGCGGACTAGGTGTGAAACTGTCTGGGTTCAAAGCAGGTTTGATCTAGGTTAGTCAGGATTGAACCCACAGGCTGTGGGCCAGACCCTGTCCAGACCCATAGTCTATGGGCCAAACCCTATCCGAACCAGACCAGTACCACACGTCGAAGCCGAACTGAGCTGGGATCAAGGGGCTAGGAAGACCGAATTGGTAACGTAGATCATCATGTTTCATTATCAATTTAATCAAATTTGCACTCAAGGACAAAATCATCAAAAAGTCAGTTTTTCTCTGGTGGGTCTATTTCGCTTTTTTAGAAGAAAAGTTAGGACCTTCGAGGTCGTCAATGGAGGATGGCCAAATACCAGGTGTTAGAATCTAAGCTTCAAACATTGCAGAGAAGAATCTATGGCGAAAGATGCTTGAAAAATGGTGAACTGCAAAGGGGAATTTCAAAAGCTGAAAATTGCTAAAAATATTCTAAGTAGCCGGTTCGGGTTCGGGTTCGGGTTCGGGTTCGGGGGTTCGGTTCGCCAGTTCGGCTAAATTTTTTGGGGGGTGGGTTCGGTTCGTTTTGGGTTCGTTAGTACAAAAACATGTAAATATATATATTAATTAGGATTAGAATATCACATAACATCATATAAACAACAAAAGCACCATAAACATAAATGACATTCATATAAACTTGAATTATGTTGCTGCTGTTCACCTTTTCCAACATGGCATGATGATACCAGGTCTGGTCGCTCTCTCAGATGTCTGATTTCTGATGGCTAGAGAAATAATCTGAGTTGCTTCTATTTTCTGAGTCTGAGTTTAATGTAAGCTTGTAAAGGAGCATCAGGAAATATTTTGTAACAGATTGAATAGCCAGTGTATAAGCATAGGCCCTGTTGCTATAGTCCATTCTATTAAAAACATATTGTCATTAAGTTCTAATACAATTCCTGAGTTGGTTGTAATCTGATATTAATTTCTGAGCATAGTATATTGCAAAAACCAGTCTTATATGAGGCCAGAAATAATCTAGTTTTGCTTGCCAATGATATATTTGCATGTTCTTAGCTGTGTCAATCAATCTACCTCCATCTTGTGTTAAGTTTGATTAAATAGAATATCTATCAAACTGGAAAAAAATGCTCAAAAAACCACTTTTTGGATGCCTAGGCATGTGGGTTCTGTATTGGTTCGCCTGGGTTCTGTTTGGGTTCTGCCCGGGTTCTCTTGGGTTCTGCCTGGGCGAACCAAACCCAAAAATGAAGGATCCTGCTCGAACCCACAGGCGAACCGAACCAGGACCCGAACCAAGAGCGAACCAGGACCGGAACCCGGGGTAAAATAGAAGAACCCGGTAACTTAGAAAATATTCTATCTAGAGATGGACACCTTACCTCAAGGGAGGCTCCTAGGCTTAAATTCCTTAGAATATCTCCAGTTTCTGTTTGTTACGCATGCAACACAATCAACATGTTCACGTCATCAGCAAAGGTGCTCAATGCAATCAACGACATGGTGAACGCGAAGCGGGAGGAGAGTAAAAATCATTGAAAATGACTAATACTGGAGCCAAAAGTGCCCCTGCAAGCCAAGGGCGCCCATGAATTCAAGGGGTCAAATGCAATTGTTAGGATTTGCAGTTTTGGGGGCCCTTCTTAGAATTCTTCTAGCTTCGCGATGAATCCAACATCCAGTTTATGGGATCGATGAAACTCTCGCAGGCGAAGATCAAACCGAAAATGTGGAAAGCCAAGAAACACAAAATTGACTAAGTCCAAGGCGAAATGTGCCCTTGTAGGTCAGGGGCGCCCATAAATTAAAGCACTCTAAAGTCATTTTTAGGGTTAGCCACCTCAAAGTGATTCATCTCGGTTTCAATCTAGCTCCACAGTAAATCTATCTACCAGCAGGTGATCCCACAATATTGGTTTACAATTTTTGGGCAAACTGGACACTTGATTGATTTTTGTTTAACTAAATCTTCACTTTCGAGCTCCTATAGCAGCTTAACTGTGAGGAATTTGAAGATGATGCAAACTAGTGATTTGTGACGTTTTGTCTATCAATTCTAAATATGTTTTTTTCAAATTTTTTGGAATCAGATTGCACTTTTTTTTCCATCTCCTTCGAAAACAAGCTTTTTAAAAAAAACAACATTTTTAAGCAGTGACACTCACCGTATACAACATAACTTTTTTTGTATGAAGGATAAAATTCTAAAATTTTCAAATTTAGATTTGTAACTACAATATCTAGCACTTTCATTTGGTTTCATATTGTTTTATTAAATATTTTTTCCTTAATGAAGTTTGGAAGTCGAACCAATTACAATTCAAACATAGGCGGACTATATACAACATAACTTTTTTTGTATGTATCACAATTCAATTTTAGTTTTTTAATGGATCAAGGACATCAATACCCAACCTCAACATATTTTTCAAAATTTTATTTTGATAATCTGCTATTTTTCCACATGTACAGAACAAAGAGCTTGATTTTCGGTGAAAAACCTATGTTTAATAAAACTAAAAAATCACATACATAATAAAACCAAAAAATATTAAAATTATATTCGTTGGATAACTTGTTCCGAGGACTACCATCTTCTAGTTGGGTTTGTGTAGTCTCCTCCATTTTCATCCTCAACTCGAGCTTCGAAGGGCAAAAATTTGGAGTATTTTTGTGTTAGAGGGATGGAGACGTGGGAAAAGGGGGGTTCGCTCGAACCTGGGTTCAAGAAAACCTCCTTCCCACAATGGGAATTGCGGGTTCCCACATGCAAAGGGATTCGCTTGAACCTTGGTTCGAGTGAGCCTCTTTGGGGTTCATTCAAACCCCCCAAAATGATTTTTTTTTGAATGGGTCATTCTTTTGGAAGTTTTCCTTCCTCACTCGAATTGTAAACCACTTTTGTGGGTTCACCCCAACACAGAAGACTTGTCAAACAATGACAAGTTAAGATCAAACGGACAACAAAAACGAAAGAAAAGTTGAAAACCATGAAAATTAGCTAAGTATAGAGCAAAAAGCACCCTGCTAGCAAAGGGCAGGGAACTTTTGGAAGCATCAGATGCAACTTTCAGGTTTCATGACTTCCAAGGAGATCTCCTCAAAGTTGATCAGGCTTCGTGATGAGTCCGTTAGCAGGTTCATTGGAGCAGTCAAACATCTAGCAATGAGGATCAAACTGGAGCATTTCGTCAAGAGATGCAAAGTGAAAATTGTATCTCAGAAGAGAAAAATTGGCTCTATAGGTCAGGGGTGCCTAGAAGTTTGAACCCTCTTAATCAACTTTCAAGATTTGCCAAACCCGTCATCCTTTCTGAAATTCTTCAAGCTTTTTATTGAACATCTCAGCCTGATCACGAGATCCATCAGTCACTGGTGATTCGAGATCGAAGCATGAGAAGCAAATTGGAGAAATTGAAAATCATCTAAAAAGTGGCTAACTCTGGAACATAAAAGCACCTTATCTCAAGAAGGTGCCCAAGAATTCAAGGCACCAAAACAACTTTTTAAGCTTTACAGCTTCTAAGAAGATCTTGTCAAATTTGATCTAGCTCCATAGTGAATTTGTTAGCCAGTTAATAGGACCTCTCAGATGCCCAAAAAAAAGTGCTGGAACAAGGGGGTATCAGTTGGCAGAGACAAGAAAATTTTGATGAGTTAATTGATGCTTTGACCTCCAAATGTTATTTAAGAAAATTAGGGTTTTCATGAGTTAATTGATGCTTTGACCTCCAAATGTTATTTAACAAACATCTAGGCATCCATAATTCATTATTCTTGCAGGTTGACTCCAAACGCCAAACACAGGATTTTCTTCTCAATACCATTTGAAGGATCAAACGGAAGGGGTTTTTCAATGTTCTTCATATTTTTGAGTTCTGGTTGCACAGAAGAACAATTTTCTATAAGGTGTTTTTCTAGGGCATCATTTTTCAGAGGCAACAGTTCATAATTTTCAACATCTATCGATCTGGGTTCTCTTCTGTTTCAATCTTCTCCAAGATTAGAATTTTTTTCCTCAACTTCTTCAGCTTCCACGCCTAGGGTTTCTTGCATGTTAAAGAAGAATCAATCTTTTCACATATCTGACCTTTTGGGTTCATTCAGCACAAGATTGGCCACAAAACCAATGCGCCAGATTTTTTTAGAAAAATAGCTTCTGTGGGTTCCAATTTTTAGGGTTTCTAAAAAAGCATCCTTTTCAAAAACAGACAAATTGGGTTTATTCAGCGCACAGGTGCCTACAAAACCCATGTCTCAGAATTTTGCAAGAAAAAATTGCCTTGCTACTTCTATGTTTGAGGGGCTCTTGCATGTCCTTGCAAAAATCATTTTTTGAAAAACGAACGATCTGGGTATATTCAACACGATGTTCTCAACAAAACCCATATCTCAGATTTTTATCCAAGAATCTGCCTTTTTCTACCTCTCACTGAAGCTATTTTTAGCTTCTGTGCAGAAGTTGTTCGAGCATATCCGTGTTCATAGTCAACAGTTGTGTTTTTCAATATGCAATTCTCTCAAATCAAAATCAAGACCAATCGGTCTTGCTTCACGATTTCATGAAGACACTCGACACAAACTTGCATCAAGTAAAACCCATACTTGATTTAAACACCTTGAATGGCGTAGACTGCATCACACTTCAGAATCTTGAACAATCCGGGTAATTGGCGATAGCTTCTTTTCCCATCTCAACGCAAGACATCGAGTTTATAATTGCTTGTGTCAAGCATTACAACCTAAGTTACTGGAATTGGCCTATTACCTTGCCGATTCCGGGTACAGGACGTATCAATTCGGGTACGTGTTGGAATCCCTGTGGATCTGGCAGGGTTCGGATTTTTTCATCCTGACGTTTGGCTTCACGAATCCGGCCGTTTTTTGGTGACGTGGCATTTTTGCAACGTGTTCAAGGCGTTTGGCGCGCGGATCGAAACCCGTTTTCTTTTGTTTCGTATGAAAAAGCAAAGTCAAAACCCTATTTCTTTATCACTTATCTCTTGACTTCGTTTTTCTCTGCAAAAAAAGCCTGCAGTTCTCTGCAAAAAAACGCAGGTGTTTGAGCACCACAACTTCTTTGGGCGACCACAGAGGACACGATCTCTAGGCAGCGAGCGGTGAAAACGAGTGAGGCAGGAGGCGTTGTAGGCAGCGACCAGACACGATCTCCAAGCAGCGAGCGGCGAAAACGCGTGAGGCAGGAGCAAGCAAGGAAATGTCGAAATCTTCACCGAAATCTCCAGCCACGAAAGCCACGAAATTTCCAGGTAGGGTTCGGCTCCGTTGTTTTTTTAAATTTTTTTCCTTTGTAAAATTTAAATGAAATGTGTAAAACTTTAAAGGTTTAAAATTTATAAATGATAATTTTTAATTTATAATTTATAATAGTTATTACTTATTAATATATTATGTATTTTAATTATTATTTAATATTTATTGTTTTAAAATTTAAAGTTTGTAATTGTAATTTTGTATATTTTAAAATTTAAAGTTCAAATAATCAAATATATAATATTAAAATATTTTATTATTTACAATTTTACTGTTTTAAATTTGTAATATTGTAATTTGTATATTTTAAAATTTAAAGTTTAAATATATACTATTAAAATATTTTGTTATTTACTATTTTAAATTTGTAATATTGTTTATTTTAAAGTTCAAATATATAAATAATAATATTAAATTATTTTATTTACTATTTTAAATTTTTGATATTGTGTATTTTAAATTAAACTTCAATTTTACAGTTTTATTAAATTGAAAAATTAAAATGGTATATCAATTTAATTTAAATATTTAATATTTATTGTTTAATAATTGATTAATTGTTTTTGAACTTGTAGTAGCATAATGGCAACCAGTTCTACTTCTACTGCTCGACCCGCCTTTAAAACTGACTCGAATTCACCTCTATGGAAATATGTACAAATGATACAACAAGTTAAAGGGGGAGGAACATTTGTTTGGATATGCAAACATTGTAAAGTTAAGTAAACTAGCTCATATAGTCGTGTGAAATTCCATTTATGTCGCATTCCTAGACAAGGAATTGCAGTATGTGTAGGAGAAAATGGTAAAGAGTTAGATCCTTGCAAAGTAGCAGAATATATTAAAGAGCAAGAGGAAGTAGATGCAAGAGTTGATCGTACCACAAACCATCCTTTTTTGAGAGGAAGAGGAAGTGGAAGGGGATCAAAGAGGCCTCCTCCTTCTCCAACACATAGTGACTTTCCTGATGTTGTAGTAGAGAGCCACCCATTTTTGAATAGAAGCGAAGAAGATCTTGTTGGTGTGAAGAGAAGCAAGGGGCCATTAGAAAGAGCATTTAAGCTTCAAGCTAGAGAGCTTTGCAGATCAAGCCGTTGCAAGATGTCTATATGCAAACGGTTTGGCAATTAATTTTGTAAGATCACCATATTGGCAGGATATGTTGAGAAAGGCAAGTGACTGTCCACCAGGGTACACAGGGCCAAGTTATGAGAAGGTGCGTACCACCTTACTAGCGAAGGAGGTAAAAGGCATAAACAATGCATTGGCTCCCATTAGAAATTCATGGAAAAAAACAGGGGTGTCAATTGTTTTAGATGGATGGAAGGATGCCAAAAACCGGCCATTAATCAATGTGATTGCAGTGAGCCCTAAAGGGGCAATGTTTTTGAAAGCCGTGGATTGTGAAGGACAAGTGAAGGATGCACAATTTATTGCTGACATTCTTATACAGTGCACTCAGGATGTGGGTCCTGAAAATGTTGTCCAAGTAATAACAGACAATGCAAAGAATTGTAGAGCTGCAGGTATGTTGATTGAGACACGGTTTGAGCACATATTTTGGACACCTTGTGCTGTTCACTCTCTCAACCTCATGCTACAAAATTTGGGTGCAAAAATAAATTGGATCAAACAAATGTATGCTGAAGCTGAAGAGATCCAAATGTTCATCACAAACCATCAAATGTCACAAGCCATTTTTAGATCATTTTCAGCATTGGAGTTGTTGAAGGTAATTGAAACACTTCAACTTTTAAATTTTACATTTCACTTTAGTAATTACTAATTTATTTTTGTAACTCAAGCATGTCTTCTTTATATTTTAATTTTAATTTTAAATTTTTGAATAGGTTGTCGAAACCAGATTTGCATCGAACACGATTGTCTTGAGACGACTTGTGAAGGTGCGGGAGGCACTTTCTACCATGGTTATCAGTTAAAGTTGGTCCCTGTGGAGGCAATCCAATACCGAAAGGGCAACAAATGTAAAACGGATGATCCTAGATGACACTTGGTGGGAACAAGCAAAATATCTTCTTAGATTCACGGAGCCCATCATGAGTATGATCTGTTTTACTGACATGGATAAGCCATGTTTGGGAGAGGTATATGATGGCATTGATTCAATAATTGAGCAAATGAAAATCGTCATCAACGAAAAAGAGCAAGATCCTGATGAAACTTTCTTCAAAGAGGTACAAACAATTTGTGTTGACCGGTGGAACAAAATGACCACCCCACTACATCTTTCATTTGCATTAACTCCCAAATTTTATAGTGATGAGATTCTTGCTTTGCCATCAAGAGTGCAACCATATTCAGATCAAGAAGTTGGTGTGGGGTGTTTGAAAGCACTTGGTAGACTCTTCCCCGATCAAGAAATGGAGTATTTAGTTAGAGCTGAGTTTGCTGATTTTGTAGCTGGCGAAAATCAAAGTAGTGCTGCTTCACGTGACAAGTATAGGATGGATGCTCATTCTTGGTGGTATATCAATGGTTTTACAACACCACATCTCCAAACTCTTGCAATCAAAGTTTTATCGCAAGTAAGTTAACTTAGTTTTTATTGCACTCTCTAAATTTATATTGTTTACTATTTTAAAAATAATAAAATGGTTAACTTCAAATTTAAAGTTTGATTTACAATTTTATAATTATAAGTTCCTCACTTTTTCTCAATAGGTTGCTAGTTCCTCTTCAGCTGAGCGAAATTGGAGTACATACTCTTTTATCCACTCAGTGAAACGCAACTGATTGGCAGCAAGTAAGGTGGAAGAGCTTGTTTATGTGCATTCCAACTTGCGCCTTCTTACTCATAAAAAGAATGAGTATAAGGAAGGAGGCATGAGGTTATGGGATGTAGATCCAGAGCGAACTGATTTGGATTTTTCAGCTGCCACACAATCTTTACTTTCTGTGGTGTTGGATGCCCAGCATGCTTCCAGTGGAAGTGCTAGTGGGGCTGCATGTGGTTCTACTAATTTACCTACATCATCTAATGTCAATGATGATGATGATCTTAATCTTCCTGATGATCCATATGATGCCTACTATTAATTGTATTATTTTGTTTTAAATGTTAAACCAATGAACAATGAATTCAATATAATTATATTCCTATCGTAACATTCAAGTTTTGAAATTTTGATATCAAATGAATTTAGTATAATTGTATTTCATATTTGTTATATTTATGGTAGTTCTAAGTTCTGTTTAGCATATGCATGATATGTGGTATTCTAAATTTAATACTTGTTTTTACTTTTTAGGCTGCAAATATGTCTATATCTATGATTTTTATATGTTTTATGTACGGACGTACCCAAACGTACCCACACCAAAAAAAAAAAAATTGCCATACCGGCGTACCGTACCCGTACCCGTACCCGATTCGGTAACTTAGATTACAACCCCACTTCGCGTGGCAAATCCAATCAGTGGATGGGCGTGTTGTTTGCAACCTCAAGCCAGGAGACATTGAGAGATGCTTCGCCATTCCACCGTGTGCAGATAACCTCATTATATCAATTGAAGAGTGTGAAAAGGTGTGGAATACACAAAAGGAACCGTGCCAAAAAAGGATGGTACAAAGGTGGCTCAAAGAGAAACAAAACAGTTTTTGAAGGAACGTTGGATGTGGATAGATCAAGGATGAGTTTGTTGTCATGATCACCTTGCTAAATTGTGTACCGGGTCAAGCAAAAGCACACAAGTTTTAGCCATGGATGTTCTACATTATGTCTCAACTTTTCAACAATAAAGAACACTATGACTGGCCTACCTTGATCAGTGACACTCTTCACAACCAGATGACAGGATTCTTCAAAGCCCACAAATTCCCTATGGTTTCATACCTTGTATATCTGATAGCCTTTCAAGGCCAGTTTAGAGGGTTGAATATCATTGGAACACTGGGCGTTCAATAGGTTCACGAACATTTCCCGCAGTTGGAACTCTCATAGTCAAAACGATACTTGAAATGGGTAAATGACCTTTTCCTAATGCACATAGTGAGAAACCTTGACAACGAGTTGCATATACGTTTTTCATCAGATGCCAGATTGGAAATGGCAGATTGGGCCGATTGGTTCATCCAATTCCCCACATTTTCCTACATACGTGTATGTGGCTTCTCAGGTCATGCAGCTACGATACCCCGTTATCCATTGGATAAGGTGGTATTCATGGAGTTCCTAAGGCAATTGCATGAAGTCCACACCTTTCTGCATAACACACGCAGGTTAGCTACTAGTTTCCCTATTGAGATGGGTATATACAGATGCAAATCAGCATCTGATGCCAAATCAATGAGCAATGAAATGACAAAGCTTAAAGTTTCCCAGTGAAAAGCATTCATATGACCCTTGGGGTCTCTTGGCAACTCACCTTGGTGGCAATTCTTCACATAAAACTACCAAGGAGGATTTTTGGTTTAGTTGTGAAGATGAGTTCGAAGTGCACATGCCTGATTACATTAGATTCACTCTTCCACAGATAGCTGATTTCTTTCAAAAGATGTGGAAGGTTTATCAGACGATGATGGAGAAGTCATACTTCCCACATATTTTAGAGATCATATTAACCAACAGCCACTTCGACTCATTGATTGGTACGTCAAAGAGAGCACCTCCATTAAGGAAAGGACAAGTTGGGTTGTAAAGAACAACAAGCTATTCTTGGATAGCAAGAGGACGTAGAAGGTAGTCACTCCAGTTACAAAGCCACCATTGGTTCCCACTACACTACCTTCCACTTCTAGATGGAAACCTAGAGTGAAAGTGAAGAACAATCCTCTAGAGGGTTCAAAGAACTGCAAAATGTTAGGAAATTTGAAGGAAAAGCTGAAGGTTCTTAATGTAAATCAGCAAGAACAACAAATGGATGCAGCTGAAGCTACAGTTCAAGCAATGCCAGAAGTTAAAGCAGAAACTCCTATTCATCAGTCACCATCGCAACCGTCTCCAATTCACATTGACTTGTAGCCTGATTCACCTGTTCATGACATCTCCACACCAACTCATTCATCAGGAGTTAATGAAACTAGAACTAATCCTCCCAGTGAAGTTAGTCGAGACTCTTCGCCTTGGCTTGAGAACCTCTTGGACAAGAAGAGGAGAAAGGCTTCTTACCATTTGGACTTTGCTGATTTTGATAATGTCTATCAAGACACAACTGACAAGAAACTCAAAAAGCAAGTCCACGTGGAGAAGAATGTCGAAAATGAGATTGTCATGGAGATTACAACGCCACCAGTTGACAAGAGTGCCAATGAGGTTGAGGCCGATGATTTCACATTGGTCAAAGCCAACCTTGGTAGAAGTACACGACAAGCTGATGTAAATCTCTTTGAGGTTGCAGCAGTGAACTTGAAGGAGAGATTACTCAAGGATGGAGAGGAAAAGGCAGCCCACAAGGGTGAAAATCAACAGTTGTGACAGTACATCTCCAACTTGCTTCACGGTACTTCACATGTCATCGCGTTGCTCCCACAAATGCTGGAATTACCTGCAGAACAAAATCAACTAAGTCAGTTGGTTATTTATGCGAAACACTTGAGAGATTGGGTAGAAGGTTTGTCACTAGGGGCAGATTCATACTTGTAGATTTGTACCAATTGAGGTACAATCCCCACGATCTTCACTCAGAAATTCAGGAGTTAGAGCGAAGCATGGCGGAAAGGAAACCCAAGGATGAGATCATCATTTCTCACTTGAGGATTGCATATGATTCAGTCACTACAGAAGAAGACAAGCAAAAGCTTTTTACTTGCAGAGAACAACAAATCTTCAAAGTAAAAACATGCAAAGCAATCTCTATAGAAATGATTGAATGTAGACAAAAGATGGCAGGTGCAGAACGCTCGTGTCACAAGTTCCTTGCTTGTATCAACGTGAGGATGGTGAGTACATTGATCTTGGCGAAGTGTAGATGGAGTTTTAGGTTCTCATCCGTAGTAGTTTCAACGGTGACCTTGTTGACTAAAAGTTGAGTCAAATTGCAGCCATGTCAGGGAGATTTGACGAAGCAATTGAAAGCAGAAGATATTTTCAAAATCAGATCGTGGATGGTGAGGAGATGTTGTAGAGACATCACATCATTTAGAAGAGTATCAGTGCTCCAGAGGATGAGGTAGTTAACAGCTTCTTGGAAGATATGATTGCTCGAGTTGGTGACCAATGAACTATTAGTTGAGGCCTACATCATTCTCCAACGATAGAATTTTAGATCAACAGTTAACTTGATGCCTTTTCCAAGTTAACTGGCTGTCCTCTTTTCATGCATGTTTATCTTTGGAGATATTTATTGTACAGTTGGATTTCTTCTTTAGTTTTAGATCAGTTAACTGATGTGGTCTTTCCAATTAACTGTTAGTTTACTTTAGACATGGGAATAAATCTTGCTGATTGGCAAGACTGATTGTTAACACAAGGAGATTTTAGGGTTGCCTACTCTTGTGTTTGTGTATAAATTAGAGCAACCTTGCTCATTATTTTCTTAACCTTTATTACTATAACAAAATTGTTGAGCCTTAGTGCCTTCAAGCTTTTCTAGTCAATATATGTTCACTTTGTTCAATGTAATTTGGTTGATCTTATATTGTATGTTTGTCTTCTTGATACAATCTGCTATCCAATTGTGTAATTATTGTTGGAGTTTGAGGAAATAAATCTTATGCCTATAGTGCTTTGATCCAAAATCTCAAGATCTTTTAGTGATATTGTTTTTATAATCTTTATTTCAGTCTACACCTCAAAAGTACAATGGGTCTTTGAGGGAATTTTGAAAGTGAGTTTATCGTTTCATGTTTTGCTTTTATATCAGCAAAAGAGGGAGCTTCCCCTCCTAATTTGAAGAGCAGTCATTACGCATTGTGCATAGCTGTCCATACCAACTCGCACTCCAGAGGTGCTAATTGTTTTGCCAACAAGTTGGAAAGAAAAGATCACAAATTTGTAAGCAATAATCGTACGAATGAAATATTTGAAATTTAAAAATGATGTGAGTTGAAGATTGAGATCTTGGGTGCTTCTCCAATAGATACATCCTAAGTCACCTCGTTCGCCGAATCTCATCCTTGAGGTTTGAATTTTAGCGAATTTTTTTTTTTTTTTTTTTAATTCGTTTATAATCGGATGAAATTCGTATGGCACATTTATGATTTAAAAGCATTTTTAAAATGTTTTTTTTAGGGTTTTTTAGACGCGTTTTATAGTTTGGACGCGTTTTTTTTCTTATAACATCACACCCTTTACAATAATCAAACACACAACAGTAGTCGACAAATCAAGGTTGATTAAAACAAATCCTTTTTGGCCATTTTTGCGTTTGGAAAGTGAGGCACGAAATAAGCTGTTGATATTCTCTGCCTGTCACGACCTTCATCCGTCATTGCCCAACTGCGAGACTCCTCTTCGACACTCTTGACAGTTGGCACTTGGCTCCTCGGTTCTTTGATGAATCTTTGCACTTAGCTCCCTGCAAGCAATTTCCTCTGCGTCGCGCCGTTTCCAGGTAGGCTTCCGCTCTTTGCTTCTGTGTTTTTTTTTTAGCGTAAATTTTTGCTGTGTAATAATGTTTTAAATCTATGGTATAATATATATTTACATTATGTCTATTTTATTATAATGTTTTTAGGGTTAGTTTGTAATATATTTTTATTATTTTTATATTTACAGTTTTATAATATAAATAATAAAATACATATAATATAATAAAATATGCATATAATATAATAAAATATTATATCTATTTTATTATTTATATTATAAATCTGTATTATTTAATGAAAGTATATTTATATGAAAATAAAATATTATATGCATTTTATTATTTCTATTATAAATTTGTATTTCATATAAATATATTTACATTAAAAAATACAGATTTATAATGTATTATTTAATGAAGATATACTTATATTTTAAATCTGTATTATTTAATGAAAATATGCTTATATTTTAAATCTGTATTATTTAATGAAAATATATTTCTATTTAGAAAATATAAATAATATTATAATAAAATATAAAATTTATTATATTATATCATATATGTATTTTATAAATGTATAGAAAATATAAATATATTTACTAAAAATAAATACGAATATAAATTTACTAAAAAGTGTATATAAATTTTTAATCTGCTTTGCCTTTTCCTAAATATTGTATGCCTTCTTTTACCAATGAGCCGGCTAAGGTTATGTAATTTAAATTTTTGATAATAAATGTTAGTTAAATTTTATGTGATTAGTTTATTTATTTTAAATTGTAAAACAATTAATGTTTTAAATACTAAATATTATTTTTCTTTCTAAACATGCAGATTTTCATTTAATGGCTCCAAACTAATCAACCTCTGAGGCATGGAAGCACGTGACCCACAACGGTGTTAACATCAGTTGTAATCTATGCTTGCATACTCTTGTTGGAAGTTTAAGAAGGGTTATGGACCACTTGCTTGGTGTTACAGGGGGTGGGTGCAGGGGGAGGTGTTATTGCATGTACAGGTGTTAGTCTAGAACTTAGAGCTATTCTAGAGAAAGAGAAGTCCACTTCAATTGTGGGAAAAATGAAGAAGGCACAAAGAAACAGAGAATTGGAGAAGATATATCTAGATTCACATATGTTATGTCTTCCTCTTCTAGTTTACCCAAGTCGGTGAGTGTATCAAAAGAGAGTGGAACATTGAACAGATTTTGGAAACCAGCAGAGAAACAAGAGGTGGATGATGCAGTAGCTGCTTTGTTTTACACAAATGCTATTCCATTCAATGTTGCGAGAAATCTACATTTTTGTAATGCAGTTCACAAAATTGCAGAGTTCGGCAAAAGGTACACATCCCCAGGCTCAGAGGCTATCAGGACAACTCTTTTGTAGAGGTCAAAAGATAGAGTGATTGCGAAATTAGCTACTGTCAAAGCCTCTTGGAGGACGACAAGTTGCACCATATTGAGTGATGGATGGTCAGATATGTCAAAGGCCGTTGATTAATATTTTGGTGGCTTGTCCTGAAGGTGTTGCATTCTTGAAAATGATTGACACCATGAACCACAAGAAAACTTCCGAGTATATTTTTCAAATATTAGAGGAAGCCATTCTTGAATTAGGGGTGGAAAATGTGGTTCAAGTGGTAACTGATAGTGCAACAAATTGTGTGGGAGCTGGGAAGCTGATTGCAGATAAGTACCCGCAAATATATTGGAGTCCATGTGCAGCCCATTGTCTCGATTTATTGCTTCATGACTTGGTTAAATTCCCATGGGTACATGAAGCTATTCACAGAGGGAGATCAATTGCAAATTTCATATGGAATCATCGTCTCACATTGAGTCTTTATAGGCAACATGCATCCAGGGAGTTGTTGAGGCCTTGTGAAACAAGATTTATTTCATTTTATATCAGTTTGAAAAGAGTGGTTGAAGAAAAAGCAGCTTTGAGGGCTGTTATTTGTTCCAATGAGTGGGAACATTCATTGCTTTCTAAAGGTCCTAAGGGGAAGAACTTAGAGCAAATCATTCTAAACAACAATTTTTGGGAAAGCGTAGCAAAAGTTTTGCTTATATGTGAACCAATTGTTGGCGTGCTTCGTATGGTTGATGGTGACACTCCTTGCCTTGGCATGCTTTATGAAAGCATGGACCGTTGTAAGGAAGCTATTCAAAAAGAACTAAATGATGTAGAAGTAGAATGTATGGAGATAAGGGAGACAATTGATTGCAGATGGAAAATGATGCACACACCTTTACATGCAGCAACTTGCTTTTTGGAGCCTAATTTATTTGCTATTGATAGACAAGGTGACACTGAAATTATGGCAGGGCTTTTAGAAGCCGTTGGAAAGTTTGAGTCAAATCAAACAATTTCAGCACTAATCAGAAGTCAATTTTGGGTATACAAGCGAGGAGAAGGGTTGTTTGGAATGGAAGAAGCCCAGTATGACATGACACATGTACCTGGGTATACATGGTGGATGACCTATGGAGCACAAACACCTGAGCTACAAAAGTTTGCTATTCCAGTTTTGAGTCAGGGAGCAAGTTCATCAGCTTGTGAGAGGAACTGAAGTTGTTTTGACCACATCCATTCCAAAAAGAGGAATAAATTGTTGTCTGGAAAGCTGTGAGATCTTCTCTATGTTTGCAGCAATTTAAAATTGCTCATGAACAAATCAGCAAAGGACTCGTCCTCACAACAAATTCTTGAAGACATAGTAATGCCAGTCGCAAATGAGCCTGACTTTGCAGATGATGAATTGAGTAGTGATACAAATGACGATGATTTAGCATCTTAGCCAAGTGCTCTTGATGACTTGGAGCTTTTTTGAAGCTCTAAAGTCTTTACTTTTATTGTACCTTATTGACAAAAAGAACATTTTCACAATCGTGATTTCACATGTTTCTTATGGTGTTTATATTTTATAAATGTGTCATCTTTTTGTAATGATTCAAATCTATTTATCAATGTTAAACTATTTAGACAATTGTATGGATATATTACTTATATCTATAAAAAAATATAAGAAAATTACATAAGGCGATTTTAATCCGAATTTTATACTTTTCGAATTTTTTCCTCGTGAAACTTCATCCAAATTTCAATGTTGCCTAACTCAAATTCGAATTCAAACTTGGTGACTTAGGATACATCAACATAATTAGGTTCTTGACTTGGGAAACATCCTTTTAGTACATGTTGGTAGGACCTCTATAACCTAATTAATATCTTTGAAGTTATATTAGACAAAATTTTTGGGGTTGTGGTAGTACCCCAATGTATGAATGGGTTGGTGGAGTTGATTGTTGTACCTCAAATCAATGATGTTTCAAAAGGGTTCAATTTTTCTTCCATCTCCCATGTAGTAGTTTTGGATTGCCTCCTTGGCCTTTTTAACCTTCACTAAATGATTTGACACTTGCAAACAAGTTAAAGTTGCAATTAAAATAGAACTTTTAAGAACTGAAAATATGTTGTAACTAGAGTTTAGAAAAAAATCAAATTAAATTTAAAGAATTCAAAATTTAAATGTAAGATTGAAGTTCCCTTGATGATCTCATTAGTACTTGTTGGAAGGAGATCTTTAAAAATTATCTTTGCAACCCTGACTTGATTTTCCTTCATTGGATAAGGAGAATTCAATTGCTATTGTCTCACAAACTTTTGTTTCAAAGATGTTGGCATAGTTCTAATTTGTTTGAAGGTTAAGAAGTTGGTTGCAAATCATTTGTGTCTACTTGCTTAAGTGTTTTCCGATTGTTGTGATCAAGCTAACTATACTTAAGTGTGATTTTAGATGTATTTGGTGTGCTTCACCATGAGTTTAACCTAATCAAATTTGCGTATGTCCTCCAATAGAAAAACATGATAATGGGTAGGGCAAGTGGTCCAAAAAAGCTTTGGATGCCTCTCCTTGATTTATTTCTTTTCTCCCAACATGGTTTTGCATTATCTATTACAACTTGGATCACATTTTCTTTCTTGACCTCTAAGGCTTTAAAACAGCCATGTCAAACACTAGAATCAAATTCTTTGTACTTTTGAGTTTGTTTGAGGTATTTGTGAAACTGAAGAATAACATCTCATCATTTGAAACAACTAGAAAGATGACAAATGAGATTCCTTCCATGTGTCCACCAATTTGATAATATGGTTCATGCATACTTGTTTCAATGCTTGTTTTGCTCTTTCACAAATCTATTTGTATTTGTCGTTGCTTTCTTGAGAAATGACCCAATTTTGTTATTGTTATCACATAATCTAGCAGCGCTCGATTCACGGATAACCCCACTACGAAACCATTCCGTTTCCTAGGCCCATGTGTTTCAAGCACGTAAAATGAGACAAACTTGTTTTACGAGGTCTCTAATCTTACCTAGACCAGGTAGGTGATGATAGGCTCGACTTTTGAGTTTAGGTTTTTGACTCCTTTCAAACCAAGGAGTTAGTCATTTTTTCCTTTTGGGTGCTCAGGCGGTGATTTTCACCGCCGTTGCACCTTTTTCATACTCTAACTATTTTTGGTGCTCAGGCGGTGATTTTCACCGCCGTTGCACCTAGTCTAAGTTTAGCTCTTGGTGCTCGAGCGGTGAAAATCACCGTCGTTGCATCTAAACTTTTATTAACACTTTGGTGCTCGAGCGGTGATTTTCACTGCTCGAGCACCTATTTGCTAGTTGAAGTTGAGTTAGATAGCTGCATTCAATGCCCGCGAAATCACCGCTCGAGCACCTATTTGCTAGTTGAAGTTGAGTTAGATAGCTGCATTCAATGCCTGCGATTTAAGTTATTTTTTATAGGTTATTAACTCAAACAAGAGTTATTTTCGCATGTTTGCTTTTAGACTCTTCTCCACATATTGCTCCCATGCTATCACAAGTCGCTTCTCAAACCTTGGTTTCTACCTCCAGCGTGCGGTTTTCACAGTAATCTTCGCCTGGTTATCACACCATCGAGGTATGTTCTTCGTGTTTTGTTTTTCGTTTCCTTTTGTCAGCATTCTTTCTTTAATTTTGTTGAAAGCTTTCCATTTCTCGTCGTTCTTAGGCATTATTCTTTCACCTTTCTGTCGCTTAGTCTTTTCCCTTCTCTTTGCTTCTACTCTCGTGTCGTTTCGGTTCTCTTGAGCTTAACCTTGTCATTTTTCCTTTCCAACCTTGGCAAATGTCATGGCAAAGATTTTCTCCGCGCTCACGCACGTCGCCTTTTGTGTTTTTAACCCTTGGTGTTCGGGCGAGAATTTTCGCCGCCATTGCAAGAAGTGCTAAGTTTTGTCAGACCGCACCCACTCACAAAAATACCCAAGTGTCTGGGCGGTGAAAATCACCGCCATGACACTCATAAACTTTCTCCATATCAGTGCTCGAGCGGTGATTTTCACCGCCTCGACACTGACATTACCAATCATCTTAATGTTCGAGCGGTGATTTTCACCGCCCAAACACTTAAGTCTTTTTCACATCTCGGTGCTCGAGCGGTGTTTTTCACCGCCCGAGCACCAAAATCTGTATTCTTTCTCTAACTCTCTGAAACGTATCTTTTCTTCATTTTTCGCTTCCACACACATTTTCACACCTCGTTTTCCACATCATATGGCCAACACACAATGACTCCATATTGCCTGTGCATTTCATGTTTCTCCATATGGCATGTATTTCCTGACAAACATTGAATCCACCATTCTTGTAGTTGATTTCCAAAGTTCCATCCAGAGGTCCTTGAAAATAAGAAATACATTAGTCTCGACTCTCCTAAATGTCAGCTGAAACGCCACCACCATCTCCTAAAGCAAAGGATAAGATGAAGTATAAGTACCAGGGTGTTTTCCCTCCGACTGTGGTGTTGTCCAAGGTGGATGGAATCAAAGATACCGAGATCGGTGATCAAGATTTGCAGATTTCGTAAAGAGGATCCAACAAAGGCCATGGGATGAAAATTTGAAGGCCATTGTACATAGCAATCTTCATATGGTATCTACTCTCCCAACTTCAGCTCATCACACGGATTTCGTACTTCAAGCTGCTGCTCACTATATCCAAGAAGACAGAACTGTGAGATATTTTACAGGTCAGGTTGTAATGAGGCTTGACGGTGAATTGTTTGATATAGTCTTCAAAGTTCCACAAATGGAACAGTACACTCCCATCACGATCCAGAAGGCTCAAGAGATATTTGACAATGATTCAGTCAAGGCCAAGACATTGATTAACTCGCAATGGTTGAAGACTCCCCGACATGCCGTGTCTAGGTGGCCTAAGGGACTTCCCAGGAGTGACTTCAGAGAGGATGCGAGAGACATGATTACCTTGTTAAGCAGATTCAAGGGCTTGCCTGAATCCTCTCATTTTCAAGATTGGATGTACGAATACATCTAGATCATCAGAATGAGGAAAGTACACATTGATTGGGGAACATAGATCAGTGACGAAATCCATGAGCAGCTGATTAAGGTACCCACCACTTTGAAATTTTATATGACTTCTTTCTTGGTGTACGCAGCAGCAGTAATGAGACAGTTTCCAGGTTTATCTACCAAAGGTAATAGACATTCTACCCCTATCTGTGATTACTATTACCAATTGAACCTGAGGGAAAGCTTCCACCACTTCAGGAGAGTCACAAATGCTTTCTTTGCTCCTTTGGTGTTCACTTTTGACCCGACTCTAGAGAAGAAGAGAATATCAGATGAAGCTTACAAGGCAATCAACAAGGTGGGATGTGTTTTTCTACAATTTCCAACCTTCACTTATATAAGGGTAGGTTCTTTCACGGGATGTCCTTACATGCTTCCCAGGTACCCCTCAGACAAATGGATTCTTATGGAGTTGTGCAGGCAATTGATTTTAGTGCACAAAGAACGACAAAGGAATCATAAGCCAGGTTTTAAGTTTCCATTAATCATTGGCAGATACACGATCAAAAGTGTGCAGAAGGCCAAGAATGTTTCAGCAAAGATGCACATAATAACTATCAAGACCTACAGGTACAGGCGTGACTTTGACTTTAGAGATGTAAAGAAGAAACTCAAGAAAGGTCACAGCCATGTTCACCATTTTGAAGACATATGGGCAAAATGTAGAGATGAGGAGGATGTCCGTAAAATGGATTTTTGCAGGTTAACACTTGAACAAATCAGGGCCCTCCATACAGCTGATTTGCCTGAAGATTTTATAGATCCAGGAGACATCCTCAATTCTGCCTATGATGAGGATAATATCGCCGGGAAGCCTTTACCTCCAATACAATGGTCCAAAAAAGAATGTACTTACATGAGGGAAAGGCTAGCCCCTATCCTACACAACACAGAAGAATGGCTTCACAAGCATGGCCATCAGATGAAAGACTGAAAGACAGATTCTGAAGGTGAGCTTCCCAAAGAAAAACCCAGTCCACGGCCAAAATCCCGTGCCAAAGACAAACGGGCCGTGATTTCCTCTTCATCCTGAAAAGGGCCACGGATCAAGTTCACTGTGGGGTAGAATACTCCACAGACCACTGAGAGACGAGAAACAATGGCTACCACATCACGTGCAAAAGAGAAGGAGCTTGTTTTTGAGGAATTATCTTCAGATGAGGAAGGAGGAGATACAGAATTTGAATTTGAAGAATCAGATGATGAAGACTCTGGAGAAACCGAATCAAACAAAGAAGAAGAGCAATCTCATGAAGAGGTTGAGGAATATCAAGAGGATGAGGATATTTTGTCCCCTCTTCATAATGAAACCGAAGAGATCCAATTATCTTCAGCAAACCCTGTCTGCCTTCCTCACACTCCTTCAATTCCTAAATCTCTTGTTCCTCCCATTCCTTCTTCTCCTCTTCCTACCATAGTTACAAGAGTAGAAGATGTTTCTTCCCCACCAGTAGTATCAACTGTGTCGGTTTCTTCTACAGTTGACCGATCACAAAATATCAATTATCTATCTGGTTCGCCAGTTTCTATCCCCACTTTGTCATCTCCATCTTTTGACATTTCTTCAGAGGCTGAATTTAATAGATTCATGAATGAATCTTTACAGAGGCAGCTTGGCGTGCAAACAACTGGGCCCATAATGACTACCACACACCCATCGTTACTATCTCAGCTATTCCTCAAGGAGCCCCTGCAGCTCAGGTTTTAGCGGTAACGGGAGACATATATACTTCTTCCCTCCCTCCTTGGTTGGTGTAACAGGTTCCTAAGCACAAGAAGCAGATGATCTCCCCTGATGAGCTGGACTTGGAAGAAATACCTCCCCCCAAGATCAAGGAAAAGAAAAAGGCTAAGGTGTTGTCAAGACTCCATGTTGATAAAGCTAGCCAAAAGTTCGCTGAAGTGGGTTTTCCTTCACAACCAGAGGGTGATGTAAGTATGGAAGATTATACTATGCAAAGGATACAAGTTGGGAAGGTAACCAATGAAAGTGCTAAAACAGACACCCAAGTAGTATTAGATGCCCTTGCAGGAAGGCTTGACAAGATGGAGCAGGCTAAGAACCTATACAAAGAGAAGGCTGAATGCTATGCAAACATCTTGAGAAACATAGCGGGATCTTCAATTGGTGATACCCAATCTATGACCTTGGTGAATGTTGAAGAACCATTTGTACAAAAGGCAGAGAAGCTTGCAGCCAAGGGTAAAGTCTTGAATGAGTTTATTGAAGAAATCATCGATCATGGGACACAAGTCATCACCACTGCAAGTGAGAAGAAAGTGCCAATAGCCCAGTTACAAACTGAGCTTAATAAAGAGAAAGAATCACTTGTGAAAGAGCTACATGAAATGGAAAGGGCCTTACCATCATAGCTTAAAATGAAAGAATCCAAATTTAGCAGATTGGTGAGGAATGGAGTTATACCTGACAAGGATAAATATGTGGAGATGAAAGAATCGCTCAAACATAAAATCCAGGTATTAAAGTTTTTGGTTGATGACATTCACCAGGTACAGAATGATGTAGCAGGTTATCGGGTTCTTCTGGTAAATGGAATGGAAGAGTTGTCGGGTGATCTCCTTGATGATGAACACACCTTTCTTCCTCTCAGTGAGATTATTCAAGTGTAGAAAGAGGCCTTCATGAAGCTGGTGGATGATAAAGGTTTTTCCAAGAACACCATGCACATTGTCTGTGATCTACGACTTTCACTTGATTGTTTCAAGGCCCATCTTCAAAGGTGTAAAAAGGTTTCCTCATCTGCTGAGAAGATGATCACCAAAATACACACGTTGGTGGATTATACAGCTGGGCTAGATGAAACTTTCCTACAGGAGACTGCAAAGAAATATGAAGACTTTCGTGCCCAGTGCAAAGAACAATAGTCTTCTTTTTGTCTCCAGTGTTCATCAGTTTTGGTGTCCTTTACTTTGCATATTGTAATTAATTTATGACATCTTAAATGTCTTTTTGTAAAATGTAATTGCACCAAAAATATGAGGTGCAATTACATACAAATAAATTACACTGAGTTAGATTAGGGTTTCCTATTTTTACTCATCTGATTTCCTAATTTTGCTCTTCCCTCTTTTGTATAAATAAGAGGGATTTCTTTTGTAATAGTTACCTTTTGATATTTTGCAACGAAGTGCTGCTCCTTTGAAACAAGCATTGAAACTTTGTGTTCAATATTGCGAATCTAGATCTAATTAATAAAGAAGAGGATTGCATACCAAACTTTGTGTTGGAATCGATTGTCTTGTGTTTTGATTATATCGGTGGTGACTAGTGTATGAGATTGAAAGGGCTTCAAGTGGTTTATGTAAACTTTGTGTTACATTTATTGTTTGGATTTGTTTATGTTTGAAGGTTTTGGTTGAAGGATCTACAAGAGTTTGTGCTTGTAATCATTCATGCGGTTTGAGGAATTGTTGTATCTAAGAAGACTTTGTGCTTATAATACAACAAACGATACTTCTACAAGATTCAACTTTGAAAAGGCTACAAAACGACTTTGTGCCTTTGTGAGCATTTCCTTTTTGTTATTATAAATCATACCTGGTATTTCTACGCTATGCTTTGACAAGATAGAAATATCGGCATTACTACTATTGATTAAGTTTAAGTTATCAGATCTAGAGCTTTTCATCGTGAAGCATTGTAAACATCTCTGAAAAAAGAGAGAAGTATGAATGTAACACACCCCCCCATTTCATGAGTATAGTGTACATTTTGTAAGTATTTCTTTTTTAGTTTACTATAGCTTCTATTAGCAGTAAGAAGGGCGCCCCTTTCTGAGAGGAGAGATTATATCTCACATAGTTGTGCCTGAAGTCTAGATGGCGTAATCTGCTGAAAAGTTGATAACACTATTTTCACCCAACAGTTATGTGGAGTAGGTGCTTTGTATCATTTCCTGGTAACTTTGAATGCCATGACCGAATTCTCCCAATATTGGTTTTTTGCTATGTTGAGAGGAAAGTTTTATTACAACCAAAAATTTGCAATGTTGTGTTTGCTTCCGTATGCATTTCCTTGCTCCAACTTGTATCTTAAAGCGAATGTACATTGTTGGTGTATTGTGTGGAACAAAAAATGTTGTTTTTGGACTTCATTGGATTGTGATGAAGTGTATGTGCTGCAAACTTTTAGACAAAGACTTGAACCTACCATATCTGTCATGTCTACCTTAGTTTTCAATGTGATATTGGGATTCAACACTATTCCAATGGCTACGGATGTCCTGATCTTCTCCAATGCTGATTGGTCTATCAATACGAGGGCTGCTTTCATCTCTTGTTCTATTCCTAGCTGAATGTTTTGGACATAATTTGACGTTGCATCCAAAAATGCATGCTAGGTGGGGTTTGAGGTGATTGATGGCTTAACTTATCTTCAACCCATAACAGTTGCAAATGATAGTTCCCATAGTTCTTCTTGGTCTTCCATGCTTTGAAGTGGTGTCCTTTCTGTAAACACTTTGGCTTCTAATTGTTGAGGCCATTCAATGCAAAGTGCAAACACTGGCATTGAACAAAAATGGTAAAACATATTTAATTGGTGTGAATCTAGCATTGGAAAAACAAATTGCAACATTTTAAGTAGGTAAAGCCTACAGCAAGTTGAGTAAATGTGCAACACAAATAAACAATATGAAAATTAAGAAAAACAATAGCATTTCAAATAAATAAATCCTAAACTAACTCAAATGCATATGAGTGTTACAAAAAAAGGCATTATTCGTGAAACATGATTAAACATGTAAATGAAGATTTTAGAACTGCAAAAGAATTTTGTAAAATCCCATAAAAAAATAGGAAGAGGAAAGGATAGAACTTGAAAAATAGAAGAAAATTTGCTTATTCAATCTCCTTAAATTGTCCTCAATTACTCAGAATACAGTGCAAATACTTTGTGAGAGAAAATGGAGACAGTTTTAAAGGCTAAAAATCAGCATTTCTGCTACATAGGGTCTGTGTCCTCTGTTTTTGCCATGTTATTGAGATCAACATGTGGTGTAGTTGAGTACTTGCCAACTCGGTGGTGAGTCTGAGCGCAATTTACTCTTTTCTAATTTTAATTTGTGAGTTTTGTGAGTTCTTTGTGAGTTTTGGAACTATGGCTTAGGGGCTTAGGGCCAATATTAGCATTCTTTTTGTAACTTGTACATGGTAAATGTTTTTGTGGAAATCTTGTATCTTTAATAGGTAAATATTTTAAAATGCTTTTTAATAAAAGTATTTGTATTTTTATATTACTCAAATCCTTAAGTTTACTATGGGGCCATAGATTGGTTTATTTAATAATATCTATCTATTTTGACATTCTATTTTGGAAAGAAACACAATAACAATATGTTTTTTAAATCTTGTTTGAAGTTAAGTTTGACTGTTTTGTTTCTATTTTTGTCAACTAGCAAACTCGTTATGAATTAAACATGAGCAGGAATGTTAGGACTTAATTTTTAACATCAGTTTGATATTCTCTATGCACCACAGTAGTGACATGTATTCTGAAAACATATAGCTGAAAGGATGACATCGTCCTCTTGCTAACCATGAGAAGATCTTTAACTCTTATTCACATAGAATGAAATTAAGGTGCTCCCCTTGCAGTATCAGAAAATGTTTACTAGTGAGTAAAATGGATGCTAGTACAGGGTGTGTACTAGTGTATGACCTGGTTTTAAAGCAATTAATCTGGGTTCTGTTGTTGCCAGATTTCTTTGGTTGAAAATATTTAAGAACAATGCTATGTGAACATTCCGATTTTGCAGCTAACATTCCCTTTCTTACTGGATGTACAAAAATATGCTTTTGTATCTTTTTTGAGCTAAATGATTTGTGAGCATGAGACATGGTAGTGCCTTTCTCCAATCATCCATCATCTATAAGGATGCTTATAATATTCAATAAATAATTTCTTAATCAAAAGAATTTTGTTTGGTCAATGCACTAAATTTGATATATCAATGTTATTCTATAATTATGGTTAATTGTTTTAATTTTAGGTGAACAGTTCAGATGCAAATACATTGTGCACAGAAATAGATTTACGTGTTGAGGCATCAGACAATGTTGGCTACTGGAAAGTAAGTAACCAAATGTCAGATCCGGAGGGTGTTGAATTCAAACAACTTAAAGTGAGGTAAGGAGACTTTGCTTCAAAATATACAACCTATTTGGAATGTTTGTATTTTTACATTCTGTGGTAGGTAATGTTTGAACATATTGTGAATGATGATCAAAATTTTTGTGGATGGCTTCTCAACAAATGTGTATGGCATGTTCAATGTACATTAGGTTTTTCCTCATTTGGGCTAAATAGGGGTGCTTGGCTTTGTTGCTTGGACAAGAAGGGTATACAATGATACTTTAATGCTTGTTACTTTATGACGACATTGTTTAATCTGTGATATGGTGCCAGTTTTTCTTGGAATGAAGAAAGTGATATGATCTTACCTCGCATACAGTCTCCTGTTTATTATGTTTAAATGCCATTTTAAATGCTTCCTAATTAGATTATTGTGTTCCAATGCAAAACCTTCAGTTGTATTAATGCTTGTAGAATACATAGATTGGCCTTAAAGATACACTTTTCCATGTGGGGGACATGCTTGCTAGAGTGATTTTCTTGCGATGTGATGTTCAAAGAAATGTGGTCTCATGGTGATGGAATGCAATGACAATCCACAACAATTAGCTTGTCTTGTCTATTCTATTGCTTACTATTATGCTTTGATAGATTTTTTCCAAGCATCCATATCTTGTTCAAAAGCACCTGTTTTAGGCTTTTTGCCATAGCAGCAAGGTAGTGAACTGTTTGATAAAAATGCTTTGGTAGACATGTATGAAAAATGTGGTAGCATAGACAAGGCAGTGAACTGTTTGAAAAGAGTGCTTCAAAGAAATGTGTTCGCATGGTGATAGAATTCCATGACAAGCAAATTGCTATGGATTGTCATGGCATTCCATCACCGTGAGATCACATTCCTTTGAGTCATATTTTCAAACAGTTCAATTTCCTGTCTATGTTGTTGCTTACTATTATGCTTTGATAGATTTTATCCAAGCATCCATAGCTTGTTCAAAAGCACCTATTTTAGGCTCTTAGTCATAGCAGCAAGTCAGTGAACTGTTTGATAAAATGCTTTGGTAGAAATGTATGAAAAAATGTGGTAGCATAGACAAGGCAGTGAACTGTTTAAAAAAATGCCTAAAAGAAATGTAGTCTCATGGTGATGGAATGCCATAACAATCCATCGCCATGAGATCACATCCACATTTCTATGGATTGTCATGGCATTCCATCAGCATGAGACCACATCCACATTTATTTGAGCTATGGATTGTCATGGTATTCCATCACCATGAGATCACATTTCTTTGAGGCATTTTTTCAAACAGTTCATTTCCTTGTCTATGGCTTGTCATGGAATTCCATCACCATGAGACCACATTTCTTTGAGGCATTTTTTCAAACAGTTCACTGTCTCGTCTATGTTATTGCTTACTATTATGCTTTGATATATTTTTTCCAAGCATCCATAGCTTCTTCAAAAGTACCTATTTTAGGCTTTTAGCCATAGCAGCAAGGTGGTGAACTGTTTGATAAATTGTTTTGGTAGACATGTATGAAAAATTGTGCTAGAATAGACAAGGCAGTGAATTGTTTGAAAAAATGCCTCAAAGAAATGTGGTCTCATGGTGATGGAATGGCATGAAAATCCATTGGCATTCCATCACCATGAGACCACATTTCTTTGAGGCATTTTTTCAAACAGTTCACTGCCTTTGTCTATGGCTTGTCATGGCATTCCATCACCATGAGACCAAATTTCTTTGAGGCATTTTTTCAAACAGTTCATTACCTTGTCTATACTATTGCTTACTATTATGCTTTGATAGATTTTTTCCAAGCATCCATAGCTTGTTCAAAAACACCTGTTTTAGGCTTTTAGCCATAGCAACAAGGCAGTGAACTCTTTGATAAAATGCTTGGGTAGACATGTATGAAAAATGTAGTAGCATAGACAAGGAAGTGAACTGTTTGAAAAAATGCCTCAAAGAAATGTGGTCTCACGGAATGCCATGACAAGCAAATGAAATTGGCAGTTGCTCCTACTTATTAGTTATTTAATGTGAAGTAATTGCATAACTGCTTTGGTTGACTTTGTAAAAAACTATATTGTACTTGAAATTTTGTCATCTATCAGCATCTAGTTATTAGTTATGCAATGTGAAGTAATACTTTGAGTTTGAAAGATGTGCAATGCAAATGTAATCAGCGATATGAATATAAACTACAAAAATCTATTTTCTACAATTCATTAGTTAAACTCTTTATTTTATTTTCTCTCTATATCTCTATGATATGGAAATGCCTTTCAATTAAAAGAAAAAGTTTTTAGCTCTTGTTCTACAATTTTTTACGTTTTTTTAAAATCTATTTTTTTCCCGATTTTTTCAAAAAATCTTTTAATTTTGGTTTGCCAATTTTTTCCCCAAAAGATTTTATCTAGTATGCCATTTGATGAAAAATAAAGAAATGTACATGATTAGTTAGTTTATAAAAAGTTAATTTTAGCATCTTTTCTCGATCCCATTCTTTTTCAAGTGAAACAACTCTTACCAAAAGTACTATGGGATCTACCATATCTAGCATTCATATTTTTATGCAATCCAAATAACTTGATCACCTCTTTGAAAAAAAATTGAGAGCTTGAGGAGAAATAACCAAGAATTTTGCATGATTCACAACAATATAAATGCAAAACTTTGGGAGACCATGATGTTAGGAAAAGGGTGTTGTACACCTCGCACAAGAAAATAAATATTTCAATTATGTAAAATAAATATTTATTTATTGTGCATCTTTGGATATGTTTTTAGACACATTAAATAATTATTTGGGTCCACTGCTTCACCTTGATTTCATGACCAATGGTGCCCTCTCTCTATTGTTTGAAGGCATTCTCAAACCCGTAGAAGGCTAAGGGTTGCCCTATGAGACAAATGACCTCAACAAAGCTTTTGTTGCACTGCTTTGATTTAATTATGAATACCTTCTTAAATATTTTATGTGGTCCCAATTGCTTCCTCACTAGGAAAGATATATCTGAGATGTCCCATCTTTGTTTCTTGATGAAATCCTGAAACCCTCTACTTGGTGACCATCCTAGAAGTATAACATGAATGATTTTTTTTAGTGGATAATATTCACCAATTGGCTAATAGTTGAAATTGAGGATTCTAAATTTGGCTAATAATCACCATATTTTTACAAATAATTATTTTAGTCGTGGTTAATGTTGACGGGTGTTTTATGACCGCACCAACATAGAATAAAGATTTCCAACGGTAACTCTATCCTCTCTTGATCAAAGTATTCCGTATGCTAAGATTGCGTGAAAGATCATACATTCAACTCCAAGGTTCCTTATGCAAGGGGATAGTCTCAGTTGGCTCGATGTGATTTTGTTGGGTATTTCAAGGGGACTTACACAATTGTTCAACTTTGAAGCAGTTACAAGATATGAATGATTTAGCGATGATGCTCGGATTCCTAGACTGGCCGAGAAAATACTGAAATTAAATGGGATAAGAATAGAGACTCTAATTTCTACTCCTAAAGGCGGGATACGAGGATCAACTTCAACAAGCTTCGAACCAGACTTTGCTTTGCCTCCTTTCAGACAACTTCTACAAAATCGGTGCAATCTTCAAAGGATGGGAAAGATATTCAAATTATGACACAACATGCTCATACCATCACAACGATGCATACAGACATATGAATCACAATTGAAGTTAAGCGCCAAATACTCCAGTTGACCACATAGGGCGAACTCACCGTCAGCGAGCCCGCTAGTGGTATGGATGAATGAAGACTTGCTTAGGCCAAACAACGTATTCCACAACTAACAACTACTTGCATGCAATAAAATCTACTTTACTCTATCTACTTTGAGTTGGAAAGATGAAAAGGCCTCGCTAGCTACTCATAACAAAAGAATAAATCACTAAGCAATGAAACTCTTTATATCATGAAAAGTGTTCACAACAACCGTTTACAAAACTTTCAAAGGAAAGTGTTCTTCCCTCCCCAATCTAAGCTAACTTCTAAACTATTCACTAAATGCCTCCTCTACTCTCTAGCTCAACTCTATCTCTGATTTAATGTGTAACTATATTACAAATGAGGGGGGATGCCCCTTTTATATGAAACCCAGTTGAGTGGAAGAGTTAGATTCAAATACAATGAAGGGCTCAGATTGAGCCACATATGCCCTGACTAGGGTTTTTGCCCTAAAAACCGCCACTGAGAGGAGTGGGGCAATGAATGCACAGAAGATTCTCCACTCCTTTGTAGGAACCACTACCAGCAATCAATGCACATCATCTTCCTGCAAAAGATCATCATCCAGAAGGGTGTTCCCCTTTTCCTTGGCTGCAAAATCAATGAACTTGGCTAGTACAACCTCAACCTCCTGATCAGAAATAGGTGGGATGTGATCCAACTGAAATTCCAATGCTGTAACTGTTTGCCCATGTCAAGCACAAGATTTCTTCCAGGCAACTAGAGCATCCTAGGTATTCTGGACAATGCTGGAGAAGGTGGAGGTGTTCTCAAAATCATCCTGAACAAAGGCCTTTACCTTAGAAAAGAAAGGTGCCAACCTACTTGTTGACGGGTGTTTTATGACCACACCAACACAGAATAAAATGTCCAACGGTCACTCTATTCTCTCTTGATCAAAGTATCCCGCATGCTAAGATTGCATGAAAGTTCATGCGTTCAAATCCAAGGTTCCTTTTATCGCGAATAGACTCAGTTGGTTGATGTGAATATGCTGGGTATTGTTGACGTTTGTTTTATGACAACACCAACACAGAATAAAATGTCCAATAGTCACTCTATTCTCTCTTGATCAAAGTATTCCGCATGCTAAGATTGTGTGAAAGTTCATTCATTCAACACCAAGGTTCCTTTCATTGCGAATAGACTCAGTTGGTCGATGTGAATATGCTGGGTATTCAAGGGGGCTTACGTAATTGTTCGATTCTGTGAAGCAGTTAGGACATGAATGATTTGACAATATTGCTCTGATTCCTAAGTTAACCGGGAAAATACTGAATTTAAAAGAGATAAGGGGAGAGACTCTACAATCTACTTCAAAAAGGGGGTGGAATGTGGGGATTAACCCAAACAATCTTCGAACCAGACTCTGCTTTGCCTCCCTTCGGACAACCTCCATGTCGTACCCAAACCGAAATTTTTGCTTCATTAAGGCATTTTGCTTAAAATGGTCTAAACCTTGTAAAAGTGGGATCAAAACTCAGTTTTTGGGCAAATAAAGTATGGGCTTTTAGTCAGTGTGATGCCAGGAAGATACTGGCAAAATTTGAAAATTAGGGTTTCTAAAATCTATTTTTAGCTCGAAACCCTAAAAAATAGGAACTTGTCAGAATTGGCTGAAATTAATTTTGATTGGCTTATTTCACATCACAATCACAGTGAAGTCAGTTTAGTTAAAAGTCAGTTTAAGGCTGGTGGGTAGTTTTCACTTTTTCAGGAGAAAAGTTAGGATCTTCGGGGTCATCAATGGCAGTCGGCCAGTACCAGGTATCAATATCTAAGCTTGAAACTCAAAGAGGAACGCTCTACGATAAAAGATGTTGGAAATAATGCTTTTTGATGGAGGGGATTTTCAGATTGGCAAAAAGTGCTAAAATATTCTAAGTCTGGGAACTTTTCACTATGTAACGTAGTAGACACTTGCGCAATCAACGTGCAAATCAACTTTATAGTGTCCGTGCATGTGAAAATGATGAATTATAGTCATCCACACACCTCAGCAGTCACAACGCTTCGACATGGTCAACCGCAGGGATGGATACAGCGTTTGCAAAGCATAAAATGGTGAAAATCGATGAATTGAAAACAAATCCGCTCCCCTGTAGCCTAGGGGCGCCCTTCCATTTGAAGGTCAAGATTTGAGTGTTTTGGATAAAGGATACATTCATTATGTTCAGTTTTCAGTCAGCTTTCCGATTAGCCATGAAGCAAGATTATCCGAGTTACAGAACTCTGGCAAACGAAGACAGAAGCATAGGTTACGAAGAGTGTTTTCATCAAGGAGGCAATGTAGAGATGCAAATCCGCTCCCTTCTAGCCTAAGGGCGATTTTCTTTTTGAAGGCCTAGATCTAGATGCATGTGTGTTTTGATGGTTTCAGTCTTTGCAGAATTAGTTTGGCTTTTCAACGAGCTATCAAGCGAAAGCGTATCCAGTACAGAAATCCAGTTATCAGCGTTAGAAGTGGAAATTGCAGGCAGGATACATGTCAGAAGAAATGAATTCAAAGCAAATCCGCTCCCCTGTAGCCCAGGGGCGATCCTGAATAAGACCTGTTTGATGGATGAATTTGCAATTGAGGTCTTCCTGAGATCTCTTCCAGCTCAGTTCAGTTTTGCAGTGTATCCGTTCACAAGACGATCCGATGTTCTGAGTAACTGTGACAGAGGTCCTACCGAGCACGTAAAACAGAGGATGGTGAAGCGTAGCTACACAAAGCTGCACAGCTGTAGGCTAGGGGCGATTCTCCTTTAGGCATGCCAGACGGGGTTATTTGCAATTACAGTCTTCACAAGACTTGTGTGCAATTACTCAAGCTATCCAACGAGTCTAGCCGACAGCCTCCGGGATTTGGCGAATGCTCGTACGTGCGAGGTCAAGATGATAATGCTGTGAAGAAGAGCTGATTGAAGGCAGTTCAAAAAATGACTAAGTGTAAGAATATTATTTTCTTTGAAAAAGGCGATTTTCTTTTAGAGGCCTTAAAAGCAATTTTTTGGCTTCGTCGTCTCCAAGAACATCTCTTGCAAGTTGACCAAACTATACAGCAAGACAGACGGCACGCGTATCGAAACATTCCAATTCCCGGTATCATGCCAGAAATCAGAGCTGAACATGGTCGGTTGTAACTTTGCAGTCAGCTACAAAATAGGAGATTCTCAAAAATCTCATAACTCTTGCAAATGGAAGCCTAAAAGATCAAAATTTGACTTTTTAGAATCAAGGAAGTGTGTTGAGCACAACAAGATGCTATTTTTGGCAAAATGATAAAAATAATATTTTTGCATGCAAGGCATTAAAAAGTGACGAATTTCTTCAAAGATAAATATTGGTGCCACTTTTAGTTCTTTGCATGCTTTGAAATTAAAATATTATTTTTAGTCTAAAGACTCAGAGACAGCAGCAGTTCAATTGGTAAAGGGCCAATCGGATTCCTTCTTCACAGTTAGGGTTTGAGCTTGCAGTCTTGCTTTTGTAGTACGATTTTGCTCTAGTTATGCAAGCATGGCATTCATTATTTCATTCATCCAGCTTAAGCAGAGGTGAATTCTTTCCAGAGTTGGGCGAATTTCTTCAGCGGTCAGTTGTGAAGGCATAAAAAATATTCTTTTGCAGGTACAAGTCAAGATTCATCAGCAGAATTCAAGGCAGAGTGGCGATTTTGACAGAAGAAGATAATAAATAAATAAAAATTAAAAAACATCTTTCTTCTTCTCTAGATTTCTTCCATCTTCTGGTCTTAAAATTTTCTCACATGTTTGAATAATTGGCGTTTTTGGCAAAACAAATCATCTGGGTTGATTCAGAATTGCTTTCTCAACAAAACCCATGTGCTAGAATTTTCAAGAAAAATTTGTTCCAGAGCATCAGTTCTTGAAGCTTTGATTTTCTGAAGTGAAATTCCTTTGCATGGTGGAGTAGAAGTCGATATTTTTCGAATCTAACGTTGTGGGTTGTCTTAGAAATATGTTCTAGACAAAACCCATATCTCAGATTTTCTCGGGAAAAAATGTCCTCACAGCCCCTCAGATCTCAACTGAAAACCTTTTGCATGCGGGCCTAAATCACATTTTTTCACAATTCTGACATCGTGGGTCATCTTGGAATTTGATTCTACATAAAACCCACGTCTGAGAATTTTCTGTGAAAATTGCCCTCCGACAAGCTATTTTTAGCCTCATTAGGAGAGATTTTTGGTTTTTTGGAAAAGTTGTCAGAATATAGCCATGTTCACAGTCAACAGGCGATTTTTTCAGGATGTAGTTCACGCAGAACGAATTCAAGACCAAGTCAGTCTTAATTCATGATTTCATCAGAAAAGCTGACATTGATTTGTATGAAGCGCATCAGAAAGGTTGACAAGAGTAGTCACTCAAGTTCACATGGTTTCATGTCTCGTATAGCTGATTGTCTTCCAAGGCCAGTTTAGAGGGTTGATACTATTGGGTTTCTGTGTATGCAGCATGTTCATTTGTATTTCTCACAACCAAAGAGTTCGTAGTTTCATCATGCAACACTCTTCCATAAAGAAAAGCATGAAAAACGTGAGAAGCATCAAGCTGCAGAGGAAATAGTGGCCATCACTTCAGTTACAAAGCCGCCATAGTTACCAGCCAGTGAAGGGCCAGTTTAAGTATACAGAGATTTTCAGTTTTGCTTGAGTTGCTAAGAAGCAGTGAATTGACAGTTGAGACATGTGATGACCTCTAGATGGTGATGCAGTCACTAACCTCGTGGAGGGGTTACTTGCTCGAGATCAGGGTCAGTGAACTTCAGTTCAAGGCGTCCCACCTTTTCCAAGATAGACATTAGACACAGGAGTTAAACTCGAGGCTTCTTTCCGAGTTAACAGGTTGTTACACATTGCATGCCATGTCTTTCTTGGAAATATCTACATATACTTGGAGATTAGATTAGATTTTTCAGTTAACTGATGATAGCATTCCAGCTAACTTGCTTTCAATAAGGACGTGCATGCTTGCACATTGTCCATTTAGATTAGATGTTTTAGTTAACTGATGATAGTTTCCCAGTTAACTGTATAGTTTCATTCAATTAGGGTTTAAGAATAAGATCTTGCATGTCTTGCAAGACTGTAGTTGACTCAAGGTGATTTTAGGGTTGCCTAGACCTTGAAGTCTATAAATAAGAGCTTTTAGCTCATTTGTAAGGAGCTTTTCCTGGTGATAGAGAATTGTTGCGTTGTCGGCAACATGCCTATTCTCAAGATTGGTTCACCCTTGTAAATTAGAACTTTTGCTTGATAGCATACATGCTGCGCCTACCTTGCCTGTAGTATTGCTATTATTGTATCTGTTCAAAGAGTAATTGCTGTTATAATAAATTGTTGCGCCTACCTTGCCTTCATGTTATTGTCATGGTGTTTATTCGACCTTAGTTAAATGGGGTTGCTGGTTTGATCGTTATTGCATGCGTGTTGCGTCTATACAATGTACTGTCCCAGTTGCTTACCTTTTGTTTTGTTGATTATAAGCCTATTCAGAAGAGCAAATAGTTGCGCCTACCTTGCCTTGACGTTGCGAAACTGTACTCAAAGCTTATCGTATGATGTGTGTTATAGTAAACTCATTCAGCCAAGCAAATAGTTGCGCCTACCTTGCCTTCATGTTGTGAAGCTGTACCAGGTTTACCATCCATTTGTTTGTTTTAATAAACTTCTTCCCGGATTAGCAAATAGTTGCGCCTACCTTGCCTTCATGTTGTGAGCCCGCACCTGGAGTTTATCGTACAATACATTCCTGCTCCATTTCCTCATGCTCTGTTTCTTGAGGAAACTGGATAGATTTAAAGAAGTTAGCTTAGTTGTAGTTAGATGATCTGCGAAACCAGAAAATACTTAGCTGCAACGTTCTAGGTTTTCTTAACCTTGTGCCTCTACCAGCTGAGAACAAAAAGATAGGACATTAGTTTAGTTTTCTATTTCATGCATTCCAGCACAACAAGGGAGCTTCCCCTCCTAATTTGAAGAGCACTCATTACGTAGTGTGCATAGCTGTCCGTACAAACTTACACTCCAGAGGTGTTAGTTCTTACGCCAACACTCCACAAAGTCGGTGCAATCTTCAAAGGATGAGAAAAGTGTTCAAATCATGACACAACATGTTCATACCATCACAACGATGCATATGGACATATGAGCCACAATCGAAGTTAAGTGCTATTACTCCAGTTGACCATGCAAGGCGGACTTACCGTCAGCAAGCCCGCTAGTGGTATGGACAAAAGAAGACTTGCTCAAATTAAATGCCACACTCCACAACTAACAACTACTTGCATGAAATGAAAGACTATTTTACTCTATCTACTTTGAATTGGAAAGATGAAATGGCCTTGCTAGCTACTCATAACAAAGGAAGAAATCACCAGGCAGTGAAACTCTTTGTATTATGAAAAGTGTTCACAACAACTGTTTACAAAACTTTCAAAGTAAAGTTTTCTTCCCTCCTCAATCTAAGCTAACTTCTAACTAAATGCTATAAGCTCTCTACTCTCTAGCTCAATCCTCTAGCTCTGAGTCTGATTCTAATTCTAATTGATTACAAATGAGGAGGGATGCCCCCTTTTATAGCTAGCCCATTTCAGTGGACGACTCAGATTCAATTACAATAAAGGGCTCCAATTGAGCCACATATGCCCTAATTAGGGTTTCTGTCCTAAAAACCGCCACAAAGAGGAGTGGGCAATAAATGCACAGAATATTCTCCACTCCTCTGTAGGAACCATAATGAGCAATTAATGCCCATCACCATCTTCTAGAAGATCCTCGTCCAGCAGAGCGTTCCCATTATCCTTCTCTCGAACAGCGAACTCGATCAGATGGGCCAACACTACCTCAACCTCCTGAATCGAAATTGGCAGGATATGGTTGAGCTGAAATTCCAAGACTACTACTGTCTGTCCGTGCTGGGTGTAAGACTTTCTCCATGCCACCAAGGCATCCTGGGTGTTATAGATTATACTAGAGAAAGTGGAGATGTTCTCAAAGTCATCCTGGACAAAAGATCTTACGATTGAGAAGAAGGGAGTCAACCTATCCCTCAAACCACCTGCAGTGATCACATCCGGAGCCAACCTCCTAGCAAATATGGCCTCCAAGGTATTCGGGATTACATGCAAAATATTGTTCATTGCCTTCTTGACCCTGGCTGAGTCCGCCCGTGCTGCATCATGGAAACCACAGCCTGTGACCATTGAGGAGTACCAGCTGGTGAAATCGTACCTATCACCCTCCTGTATTACACCCCCATCCACTAGGGTGTGCAAAGGCATGTGCATCAAAGCCCCTATACGAAGAACAGTCTTCATTTGATAAATCTGGGTCTCGCTCCAGGCTTGATCCAGCATGTCCATGCGTGCCAAAATGTTTGAGACTTGCTGGTGAGCATAAGCAAGATCCTCCATGAATTTCTTAGTAACTCAACCCGAACGTGGCCCACCCACTTATCCGCTTCCGTTTCCATTTTCTTCAGATCCTCCAAGCCAACAATTGACTCTCTCGGAAGCTCAGACGGGGGTTCAACCACTGGGTTTCCTTGTTCACCTGGACGCGCAAGGTCCTGCACATATCCTATCAAAGTATTATGCTCCTTCAACCTCTTGTACTTTCCTTCCGTACAGAGCAACTTATCTTTCAATACCTAATAGGTGTTATCAAACTCTTGAATAATTTGGTCTCCCGTAGGACGACCCAACTGTACAGTGGTGATCACATAATCTCGGGCCTTTCCTTAGCTTGATCACACTCCTCCCTTGGGATAGCATCCTGGAGTGTGTAAGAGCCTAACTCATCAGTCGAAATCTTTGAAAATTTCTGGCTCTCTTCTTTTCTAGGGGCGCACTGATCCTCCTAAGGAATTCTTCCATCTCTACTACCGGATTTGTATCATCCTCAGGATCCCTTCTCATTTTGCCTGTAAGCCAATCCGGCACCGTCTGCTGTGGATTGCAAATGACGAGGGGCTGCTCCTCCGTTGCGTCCTCCTCGCGTATTTCTTCTCTTCTAAGACTATTCTGTTCTGGCTCATCATTATCCACGAGCTGAGTATCTCCAGACCCTTGGGTCCCTTGCTCTGTGTTTTCTTCCTCTTCCAATGTCACGTCCAACATCTATTGGAAACGAGTATCGGTCGCCATTTCCTCCTCTTCTTCCTGTTAGCCTCCTCCTCTGGGTGCACTGACACTTAGGCTGTTTGACTCTCTGATGTTGGTTTGATCAACTTCTTCAAGTTCTCGCTTCTCATTCAATCTCGCCCTCTAATCGGGAAATAGTGAAATTACTCTCAAGCTTGAAGATTGAGTTTGTGAGTGCGTGGGTGATGCTTGCTCCATCCTCAAAGGCATTGGTTGGGTCGGCGCCTCCTCTTGTATCTCTGCAGCCTGGGTGATCTGCTTTCCTCTTCTCACTGATAGTGGCCTTTGATCGCCCATCAAGTCATAGGTAAGGGCCACTGATCTGCTCTTGAGCCTAGACACATGCCTATCGACCCATGCCCTTGTGAAAGTCATCACCGGTATAGATAGCGTGTCCAAGTCCATGATTTCGGGCTCGGGCCAATCAGGTGGCGGGACCAGAGTATTTCTCACTGACTCATAGTCAGGGTGTATAACGTTGACATCTTCCTCCACCTGGTCGGGAACTGGAATGACTTCACACTCCCTGATCAACTTGAGGGGGAGCCTAGTAAACATCTTTTTCCTTATGTCAACCTCATCGACAACATTTGCCCAAAAATCCTGAATGTGAGCCTTGTGTCGGTATTGAACGTTTTGCACCATTCGGATGTTCTTGTAAGGATCGAAATCCTGTCTGCCTGTGTGATACGAAAGATGAAAGAATTTCATCACATCCTCTGCCTCTCGAGCTGCCTGTAGGGAGGGCCACACCTCATTGGAATTCCCCATGGCGATAGGAAATTCAAGTCCACCCTTCTTCTTTTGAATCCTATCATAGGCAATCAATTGCCTAGATATTTCTAGCATCACTATATGATTGGTGGGGTACCTCGACAACCGGTATGGATACGAAGTGAACCCCTGCAGCCTAATGTATGTGAATTTCGGAAATTGGATGAGCCAATATCCATATTCTTGGATCAACGCCTGTGCTTCCTTTGATATTTTTTGCTGCGTTCTCTGTTGAAGGGTCCTTGTAATGTGCATTGTGAATGCATCATTTGCTTGCTTGTAGCTGGCAGGGTTAGTCAAATGTAACTGCGTGCAGGCCTCATGGATCTTGAACTGGTCAGGTGCATAGCCGATTGGTTCCTTGTACGTGATTCCTCGGTACTTGGTCATTGTAATGTCCCTTACCCGACTTCCCCTAGAGTTCATCTGTTGATTAGGCTTAAGAATTCTTCTTTTCCAAATGAATGTTCTCTTAATGCAATAACCCTAGCTAAGAATTCTATATTCACCATATTAACAACATATCCGTTAGCATTAATATCTAGATATCCAAAATATAAGCGTAATCACAGAAGTAATAATGAAACAGAAGGAGTGGCATGGATAGATCCTCTTGAAGCTATCCATCTAAGCCCAAGGGCACAAGCACCTCATTAGGACAACCTACCCCTTGGCTCCGAGTTGAATATCCAAACTAAGACCATTCCATACTCGGAGTGGCGTGCTTAGTGGAAACACTGGTACCTACTTTCTCTACCCATGTCAGCACCTCGGAAGACACTCGACAGTTGGGGGAATGGATAAGTGGCCCGGGCCTATGTGATGTCCTTGAGTGGGCCCCTAGCGGAAGGTGACGTAGGTCTGTCCGTGCGGTTTGTCCCAGCCACGTGTTCGGGGTCCTCGTCGGGGAGGCCTGCCCTGGGGTTGCCCCCTTAACGCGGGGAGGTGCCGTTCATTGACAGTCCGGGCTTTTGGTGCAACGGTTACTTTCTTGGTATCAGAGTTGGGAGGTCTCAAGGTCGAGACCCGCGGACCGTGGTGGGCTGTGATGTCCCTGAGTGGGCCCCTAGCGGAAGGTGACGTAGGTCTGTCCGTGCGGTTTGTCCCAGCCACGTGTCCGGGGTCCTCGTCGGGGAGGCCTGCCCTGGGGTTGCCCCCTTAACGCGGGGAGGTGCCATTCATTGACAGTCCGGCCTTTTGGTGCAACGGTTACTAAGTTGGTATCAGACTGTAAGAACCCTGGTGGTTCTCAACCCCGAAACCCTAACTGTGAATTTTGTTTTTTTGCAAGTTTTGTGTTTTTGATAGATTTTTGCAAATAACAGAAGGCTGTGATTTTCCTCAAAATTGCTAATAAATTCAAAATAAATTAAAATCCTCTATATAAGCTTTGAAAATGTTCAGAGAAGGTAGGCGCATCATTTTATTTCACTTCCAGAGCATTTACAATATAAAAATATGACATATGAATTTATTTCAAAAACCTGATTTTTTCTTCTTGCTGGCGCCAGAATACAGAGAGAATGGTATGGCTGAATGGAGTAATAAATCTCTGGTCTCTAAAAATCAATGCTGAATCTCTGAAAACCCTAGGCGCACCCAAACTGACTGATAGAAGCTGAGATCTAAAGATGTCCACCGGCAACTGAGAAAGTACGGCTTGCTGGTACAGAAATGTACGGCCCCAGCAACAGCATTAAATAAAGTACGAATTCAATAAATAAGTGCCAGATCTCTGTGGTGAGAACTCTGTGAAGTCGCCTCAACTGCAAGAGGATTATTCTCTGTGAAACCTTGAATGAATCAATCAATAAACTCGATCTGTAACCTCTGTGTGAAGTCACCAAGAGACAATCTTCAACTGGTATTGCACAGTCTCAGTATGTCAAATTCTGAAGAGGTATCGTTCTCCAGAATCTATTCGTCTGCTGAAACCCTAGGTTTTGCAAACTCCAATGCTCAGAGCAAATACAAGACAAATTTGAATAACATATCATAATGGTTCGATTTGTCTTTCCTGTGAATATATATCTCTCTTGAAAAATTCGACCCAATAGCTCTTTTTTAATAATCATTTAATGAAATGATTAAATTCGCCTTTAAGACTTAGGAGAAATTATAAATAATTAAATGACATCTCATAAATGAATAATAATTATTCATTATGTCAAATATATCACTTTATTATAAAGTATTAAAAATACTTTATAATATACCATTTAATTATTAATATTTAAATATATTAATAAAGTGACTTTAATATAAAGTCAAAATATTAAATATTCAATAATCATTAAATACTCCTTATTTCTCCATTTGACCATCAAATTGAAGAACTGGATCGACTCTGAGCTGACCAGCTGAACCTGGTGCCCTGCCAAAAATAGCAGCTTCCGCCTGCCCTACTTTCTAAAAATAGATAGTCTCTGAAAAACCACTCCGAATGATTCTGCGAAGGCCCAACCTGAAACAACTGCAATACTGAAGCTACAAAACACTGAGTAACTGCCTTAGAAGATCCTCTGCACACATCTGTCAGCCTACGAGGATCGAAATAATAGGCTAACCACATAACCAGCTGCGCTGACTAGGATGGGGACATCACAGTTCGCCCTCCCTGAAATTGCTTATCCTCAAGCAATCTCAACTCTGGATGCTGTAAAAGCTCCTCTGACTCCCATGTAGCATCCTCAACTGGCAGATCTCTCCACTTGATCAGATATTCCCTGATCACCCGCCTCCTAAGGTGTCTCTCTCTCATCTCAAGGATGGCCTCAGGTACTAGTATCAACTTCCCTTCGTCATCAAGGTGTTGTTGACGTGCTTTTTATGACAGCGCCAGCACAGAATAAAGTTGCCCCAACGGTCACTCTATTCTCTCTTGATCAAAGTGTCCCACATGCTAAGATTGCTTGAAAGTTCATGTGTTCGACTCCAAGGTTCCTTTTATCGCGAATAGACTCGGTTGGTTGATGTGTTTTGCTGGTTATTTCAAGGGGACTTACGTAGTTGTTCAACTCCGTGAAGCAATTAGGACATGAATGATTTGGCAATATGGTTCTGGTATCTAGACTGACTCAGAAAATGCAGAATTTAAAGGGGATAGGGATAGGGATTCTACAAATCTACTTCTAAAAGGGTGGAGGACGAGGATCGACTTAAACAATCTTCAAACCAAACTTCGCTTTGTCTTCTTTCGAACAACTCCGACAAAGTTGGTGCAATCTTCAAAGGATGAGAAAATGTTCAAACTATGACGCAACACGTTCATACCATCAACACGACGCATACAAACATATGAACCATAATCGAAGTTAAGTGCTGATGCTCCAGTTGACCACGCAAGGCGAACTTACCATCAGCAAGCCCGCTAGTGGTATGGATGAAGAAGATATGCTTAAATCGCAACGCCACACTCCACAATTAACAACTACTTGCATGAAGTAAAATCTATTTTACTCTATCTACCTTGAATTGGAAAGACGAAACGGCCTTGCTAGCTACTCATGACAAAGAAGAAATCACCAAGCAATGAAACTCTTTGAATTATGAAAAGTGTTCACAACAACCTTTTACAAAACTTTCAAAGGAAAGTTTTCTTCCCTCCTCAATCTAAAGCTAACTTCTAAGCTAAATGCTATATGACTTCTACTCTCTAGCTCTGATTCAACTCTTGATCTAATCTCTATCTAATAATTTACAAATGAGGGGGGACGCCCCTTTTATAATAAGTCCAATTCAGTGGACGGTTCAGATCAAATTACAATGAAGAGCTCAGATCGAGCCACATATGCCCTGATTAGGGTTTCTGCCCTAAAAATCGCCACAGAGGGGAGTGGGCAATGAATGCACAAAATATTCTCCACTCCCCTGCAGGAATCATAATGAGCAATTAATGCCCACTATCATCATCAAGAAGATCCTCATCAAGCAGCGCGTTCCCACTGGCCTTCTCCCGGATAGCAAACTCGATCAACCGGGCCAATACTGCTTCAACCTCCTGTGTAGAGATTGGTGGAATATGGTTGAGCTGGAACTCCAAGACTGCTACCGTCTGTCCGTATCTGATGCAAGATTTTCTCCATGTCACCAAGGCGTCCTGGGTATGCTGAATTATACTAGAGAACGTGGAAACATTCTCAAAGTCATCCAGGACAAGTGACCTCGCAGCTGAGAAGAATGGAGGCAATCTACTTTTCAAGCCATCAGCAGTTATCTCCTCTGGGACCAACTTTCTAGCAAATATGGCTTCTAATGTATTGAGGACTCCCCCCAAGATGTTGCCCATTGCTTTCCTCACTTTAGTTGAATCTGCCCTTGCTGCGTCGTGAAATCCACGGCCTGTGACCACCGAGGAGTACCAACTGGTGAAATCATACCTATCACCTCTCTGAATTACGCCTCCATCCACCAAGGTTTCTAGAGGTACATGCATCAAAGCCCCCAAACGAAGTACAGTCTTCGTTTGATAGATGCGAGTATCACCCCAGGCCTGATCTACTATATCCATCCGTGCCAAAATATTTGAGGCCTGTCGATAAGCATCGGCAAGGTCCTCCATGAATTTCCCTGTCTCGATATGAACACGGCTAACCCACTTGTCTGCCTCCGTTTCCATTCTCTTCAAATCCTCTAAGGCAACAACTGACTGCTTCGGAAGCTATGATGGACGTTCCACTGCTGGGTTTGCTGGTTCACCTGGATGTGCTAGATTTTGTACGTATCCTATCAAAGTTTTGTGCTCCTTCTTCAATTTCTTATACTTCCCCTCCGTGCGGAGCAACTGATCCTTCAATGCCTGATAGGAGTTATTGAACTCCTCGATAACTTGGGCTCCCGTAGGACGACCCAACTCTACTGTGGTGATCACGTAATTTTCAGGCCTCTCCTCGGTTCGATCACAATCTTCCCTCGAAATAGCCACCTGAAGCGTGCGAGAGCCTGACTCGTCGGTCGAGATCTTTGAAAACTTTCGGGCCCTTTTTTTCTCTGGTGGCGCACTGATCCTCCTGAGGAACTCCTCCATCTCAATGGCCGGATCCGTGTCATCCTCGGGTTCTCTCCTCATTCTGTCGGAAAGCCAATCAGGCACTGTCTGCTGTGGATTACAAATGACAAGGGGCTGTTCTTCTGTTGCCTCCATCTCGTGCACTTCCTCCCTTCTTGCACTGGTCTGCTCAGGCTCATCCTCCTCTATAAGCTGGGTATCTCCCGACCCTTGGGTCCCTTGTTCTGTGTTTTCCTCTTCTTCCAAAGCCGTGTCCAACATCTGCTGAAAATGGGCGTCGGCCATTGTTTCCTCTTCCTCCTCCTGTTGGCCGCCCCTGGATAAACTGACACTAGCCGATTCCCGGGCATTGGGCTGATCTACCTCCTCAAGTCCCCGCTCTTCCTCTAATCCTGCCCTCTGATCGGCAAATAATGAAACCACTCTTAAGCTCGAAGATTGAGTTTGTGAGTGCACGGGTGATGCTTGTTCTATCCTCAACGGTATCGGCTGGGTTGGCACTTCCACTTGTGCCCTCGATGTCTGAGCAATTTGTTTCCCTCTTTTTACCGATAACGGCCTTAGGTCACCCATCAAGCTGTAAGTAAGGGCGATCGACTTGCTCTTAAGTCTGCATACATGTCTGTCGACCCAAGTCCTGGTAAAAGTCATCACCGGGATAGAAAGAGTGTCCAAGTCCATGATCTCTGGCTCGGACCAATCAGGTGGTGGGACGGGAGTATCCCTAACTGACCCATAGTCGGGTTGCATGACGTTGACATCCTCCTCCACCTGGTCGGGAACTGGAATAATCTCACATTCTCTAATCAACTTGAGAGGAAGTCTGGAAAACATCCTTCTTCTTATCTCATCATCCTTGCATTTGCCCAAAGTCCTCGATCCGGGTGAGCTGTGCCATTCAGCGTTAAACCATCGGATGTTCCCGTGGGAATCGAAATCACCTTTGCTGTGTGATATAATGATATAGTAAGTGCGGCTCGTCCTCACGCCTCTGGGGCTGCACGCAAGAAGGACCCACACCTCAATGGAATTTCCCATGGTGATAGGAAAATCAAGTCCACCCTTCTTTTTCCTTTTCTGAATCTTATCGTAGGCAATCAATTGCCTAGATACCTCAAGCATTACTATGTGATCAGTGGGGTATCCCGGTAACCGATACGGATACGAAGTGAACCCCTGCAGCCTAATATATGTGAATTTCGGGAATTGGATGAGCCAATACCCATATTCCTCAATCAATGTCTGTGCTTCTTTAGATATTCTCTGCTGCGTCCTCTGCTGAAGTGTCCTCGCAATGTGCATTGTGGATGCATCATTTGCCCGTTTATAGTTAGCGTGTTAACCAAATGTGTACGTAATGCGAGGCTTCATGAATTTTGAATTGACCAGGGGCACAGCCGATTGGCTCTTTGTACGAAATCCCTTTGTACTTAGTCATTCTGGCCAACATGTAAATCACATATGAGCTCATGTAGAAAGTCTTCGTCACCTTCAAGCTCCTGAATTGCTCATCGATGTGGTTGCTAATCATCCTAGCCCAATCGACACACTCCTTTCCTTCAAAGATGATCTCGATGAAGTAGAACATCCAAGGCTCGAAAATGTAAGCCTGTGCACTCCCATTCACCCGGCTCAACATCATTATCAAATCACAGTATTCTTGTTTCACGTCCTCGGCAATTATCTGCTTTGGGAGCTTAGTGCGGGGTGGCCTCGGCTTTTGCATCCAAACTCTGTTAATGACTGCAGTGACTCTTTCGAAAGAGGAAGAGTACATCTTATCTGCCCTCTTGTTTGTTCTGTATAACATCTCCTGAGCAGTTGGAATCCCAAATGCCTCTCCGATGGCATCGGGTGTGAAGTTGGCGAGCAGTTTACCATCCGGAGAGACAATCGTCCTACGTTCTGGCTTGTAGTGATTGGCGCACTCCATAATTAGCTCCGGACACTGAATTGTTGGCGGAAAACTAGCAGCTGCGTAGATTCCACTCTTCATTATATTATGTGCCGTGACGGATGGTTGATGGCCCCTTAGCCCGAACATCCTCGATTTGAGTGCATTCAGATTAAATGAACCAAGGTTGGTGTCATTCAATCCTGCCAACTTTGAAACTATTGCTGACTTTGGGAGAAATGGCTTAGCGAGCCTCTTAATCGTTGCCTGCCGAGATGAGCCAGCCTTGCCTGCTTCAGTGTTTGCAGCTCTGCCTGCGGCTCTGCTTGTTCCTGCAACATCCTTTGCGCCAGCCATCTGCAAAATAAAATAGAAGAATAAGCTAGACTGCAGATTTTTAAAATAAAACAATTCCCGAGATGGCTGCGAATACGGAGTTAGCTTTGAAAATAGAATTTCTCAGCATAAATTTCTAACTCCAAACCTCGTACTGTATAAAAATCTCTGAGTTTAGAGACAACTCTCAGCAACTGCACTTCTGACTGGTGAAGAAAAAACGCAGCAAGCTAATAACTTTCAGCAATGTAGCTAATTTCTCCAGCACAAACTGTTCGAACCTTGACTTCACTTTGTCAACTTCAGCAGTTAGAGGAATAAAGAGTTGCCAGCAATATGAAATTTCAACTTCCTCAACTTCTCAACGTTTAAACTTCGCAGCAACTCCACTTTCAGCTCTTTGAGAATTAAGAGTCTCGACAAATGAAATTTTCTCCAGCACTTCGTACTTTCAGCAACTCAACACTTCGAAATAAAATAAACTCTCACAGAATTTCTCTCCTCAACCACTTGGAAAATATTTCAATCTCTCCAGAACTTCTTCAGCAACTTCAACTTCGAAATAATGTGAGGAGAAATGAGAGAAGAGATTGTTTAAATAACTCTTCTCGGAGAATCCTGCTAAGTAGTGCTAGGGCTATTTTTAGCACCTTCATCAATTTTCCACTCTCTTCGTTCGGAATCTTCTAATTCAAGCGCAGTAGTGGGCTAGTCGTCAGCCGGTCATTATGGCAGTTGCCATTAATAATGATTCCTTCTTCTTCAAATTTTGAATTTTCCTCTTAATCTGCCAGTTAACTCTTGGCGATTTAAACAACTCGCGAGAAAAACAATCACTTGACTTGATTTAAAATTCCATTTTAAAATCTCGCAGTGTTTAAATAAATTCAACTCGAAAAAATTCGTGGGAGTAGCAAATTTATTTCCAACTTTTTAAAATGTCTGTCATTTAAATCCTCTATTTCATAAAATTTGCCTTAGACATTTTAAATTCTCTCATTAAAACGTTCAACTCCGGGCGATTAAAAAAATGTTTACGTGCTCGAAATAATTCGTCCTTTGAGATTTAACTTCTGTCAGGAAAATAATCTAGGCAAAACGAATTTCCTCTGAAAATATTAAAATTTCCCTTAGGAAATTAATTTTCAAACTCTGTTAACTCATGGGTGCATTTTAAACGGGTTCATTTGATTTTCACTTGACCCATGGAAAATATTCATCGATATCAAATCTTCCCCCTTGAAAAATATTCGTCGACTTTCAACTGCCTTCGGAGAATTTTAAAACTCATCAAATCATCCTTCCTTGCCAAGGGCGTATTTTCCCTAGTGAAGTGTTATATCACTTAGAAAAAAATTTCTAACACTTTCTCTACCATAGGCGTATACATTTTGATGAAATATTTATTTCAAAAAAAAATTCCCTCACTTTACACCTCTGGCGCACTTTCATGTGTCTACTTTTATTTTGTTGCCTTAGGAAATTTTCTCCAGCAACCTTGGCGTATTTTACTCATGCAAGCCTTGATTTCTCACTTAGAAAATTCTCAAACAGTTAGAATATCCTTGGGCGCATATGGGGTCTTGAACTTTCATTTTCTTGACTTAGGAAATTTTCTCCAGCAACCTAGCCACTTTATCTTGCCTTGGGGCGCATTTTGACCTCTCTACTTTCATTTCATGCCTTAGGAAAATTTCAGCCATCTCCTCTTCATCATGGGCGCAAATGCTAGGCCAAGCTTTCATTTCATGTCTTAGAGGGCGCATTTCACCCTTGACACTTTCGTTTTATGCCTTAGAAATATTTCATAGCTTCAATCCTTGAGGTGGGCGCATTTTACTAGGTGAGCTTTTGTTTTTGCCTTAGAAACTTTTCAAGGCATCTCTTCTTCCTTGGGCGCAAATGAGACCCCATGCTTTCATTTTCCTAGGTGGGCGCATTTCAACATGTGAGCTTTCATTTTTGCCTTAGGCGTTTTTCAAGCCTCTGCCTTGAGGTGGGCGCATTTTACTAGGTGAGCTTCTGTTTTATGCCTTAGGCGATTTTCAAGCCTCTCTTCTTCCTTGGGCGCAAATGAGACCCCATGCTTTCATTTTCCTAGGTGGGCGCATTTCAACATGTGAGCTTTCATTTTCACCATGGGCGCATTTCCTTGGTTCCACTTTCGTTTTCATGACTTAGAAACTTTTCACCTCTCTCCTTCCTCTTTGGGCGCATTTTGAGGTATGAGCTTCTGTTTTATGCCTTAGGCGTTTTTCAAGCCTCTACCTGTTCCTGCTCTTGCATTCTATTTTTAGCAAGTTGTGCTATTTTTAGCAAATCCCTTGATTTTCAACCTCTAAGGCTCCGTTTTGCCTGAAAATTTCATCAGATGATACTCTCTGCCTTGTGAACCTGTTTTGTCAGTCCTCTGCCCTGACCTGCTATTTATAGCCACCTGCTATTTATAGTAAGTTTGATTTTCTGACTTTAGTAGCTCCGTTTTGCCTGAAAGTTGCAACGCTTGATGTTGATAGCTTGAGGGTTACTCGGACGCCAACCTCGGGTGCAGACCTGCTATTTATAGCCGTGCTCTGACTTACTAAAAATAGTAAGTTCTCCGACTTTGCTCAAATTTTGCCAGCAGGTACCTTGATGTGTGCTGACATGGGTGGGGTACTTTGTTTCGGCTATTTTGGATTTTACCCCCTATAAAAGTGGAAACCCTAATTTGATTTGCATGTATCCCGAACGGTCTCCGTTTGACTTCGTTCCTTCTGCATGTCGTTCTGCTTGCTGGACTGGAGTGTTGTGCGGCTGCCGGAGTGTACCTGCTAAAAATAGAAACTGTCTGAAAAGTGACTCATCCACTGCCGGATGGTTTTGCATGTCATATTGCCCGCGGGATCTTAAAAAACCCAGAAAAACCCAGAAAACTGGTCTGCATGCATGCACTGGCTAAAAATAGTAAGTCCTCAAAACTCGATCTTCTCTGCTTGCAAGCCACACCGTTGCGAAGCTCTCGAAAAACCCATGAAGAAAAACCCGGCATGCGTTGAAAAACACTGCATGCGAACCCTAAAAATAGCCTCCGAAGGCTGAACTCTGAAAGTGGTTGTCTCGGTTTGCATGTTACATCACTGCGAAGGTTTTGGAAAACCCGGAAGGATTCTCCAGACATGCATCTGAAAAGCCCATGTGGAAACCCTGAAAATGGCTCCCGAAGCCTGAACTGCCAAAAATAGCAAGTCGTCTAATCTGGCTCAAAATTTACGTGTAGGCAGCTTGATGTCACTCGGATGCAGTGGAACTGACAGAATTCCAAAATCTCAATAAAATAGTCCCAAGTTGAATACTTACTAAAAATAGTAAGTTGCCAGAATACAGTGAAAATTTAGGGGGACTCTGCTGGAAGTCTTCTGACTGCTGCTCTAAGCTTAGATTTCAATTTTATAACTCAGTCTGACCTTAAATAAGCTTGAAGGATGAAAACCCTAATTACACAGACCTGACCAATATTTCAACCTGGGTCAAACAACGGGACAAACCCCGGAAGGACCAGAGACCAGAGAGAGAGCGAACCAAAGCCAAAAGACCAGAATGGAGCAAAAATTAGGGGGTCCCCATCTTGATGGGGTGATGTGTGAAAAAGGTCACAACACCGCCCATAATGAAGCTCAAACAAGAGCCAAAAAGAAAGCGCCCTAGCTTCTAGCTTCACACGCCATCCTCCAAGAAGGCACAAATTTCAATGCAAATGGTACGGCCCAATGAAGACTCTGAAGGATCAAAGATGGAGCTACAAATCTGCTGAAGATGGCGACTCTGGATGAAGTAACCCTCTTCCTTATTGCCAACAACTGAATACTGAATAATAGAACCCTGATTGAAGCATGTAGAACCTCTGTATGAAGCTCTCACAATTTGCACAAATTCGATTGGTCTCTCACAGTCTCAAAAGTGCTCAACATTGTAGAGATATCGTTCTCCAATGGAAGATTGCTCAAAAACCTGATCACAGGTAAAAGCACAGAAGGAAACCCAAGGCAAAGTTGAAATAATCAATAATGCTGTTCTCATTGCCCAAAAATGCCTTATATAAAAAAGGCATGCATTTCCAAGAAGATACGCCCTTTCCATCATTTAAATCTTTTAAAATATTATTAAGTCCTTTTCAATAGTTAAGAACTTAATATTTGGCGCCCACTTAAATGATTAAGTGATTTAATTTTAAATCACCCTTTTTATGAATATTTAAGTGATATAAAAGGGATAAAGTCAATTTGACTTTAGAAAATAATAATAAGTTAATTAATAACTTAAATCACTTAAATAAGCATAACTTCCCCAAATCTCCATAGAATTCTATGCCGTCAGAAGTTGTCAACTCTTGAACTGCCAAGGCCTGTTGTGAACCAATCATTGAGCTCTGAAAACAAGAACGATCAACTCCTCCAGAAAACACCACTGACCCTCTAACCAATCCAGCTAGCCCACGAGGGTCCAAGAAAGGCTAACACACTGTTCCCGAGAACTGACTAGAGTAGGGACATCACAAGGTTTCTCCCTCAAGTCTCCCACATAAACACTACATTGTTGCAGAGATTCTCCCTCACTAAAAAAACCTTGTTGTAGATCTAAAAATTCATAGAATCAACCCCCTTGGTACACTAGAGATTTTCATCTCCTTATCTCCTCCATTGCATAGGTACAGACTACTCTAGCACTAGACATTCTCCTAGGGTTATTTGGTAGCTACAAAACCTCACACACACCAAAACACCCAAACTTAGGGATCACACACATAATTTTTATGTGCTACAGTGGAGGTTGGAATATGCCAAATAACTAAGGCAGTTTCCCAGTCTAACCAATTTGTTGTGCTCCTTAGACTTTTGCAAGTTGGATCTCTTCACATACAGGTGTTATCAGGATTCTACATATGGTGCAAGGTTTGGAAAAAATAGATAAGCAATTCCAAGAGCCTTTCTTTAGCCTTTCAAAATCCATTTCTAGACTTGGAATTCTGTCCAGACACGTTCTCTATTTTTCAATAGCTTAATCTAATTTCAATTTCTAACCCTATTTTCTCTGTTTTTCAATAGCTTAATCTAATTTCAATTTCTCTTGCAGCTCATTTATTATTTGCAGAAAATTTAGATCAGAAATATTTGCTATTATTGTGTTTTTGATTTGTATATATAGTTCTATATTTGTTTAATAAAATAATACTTTACAAAAGTTAAAATAAACACAAAACCCTAGCCCATAGTAGGTTTATTTTTTTCAGTATTCAGTTAGATTTTCAGCACTACCTACACTCGATGCCTATTTTTAAGTGTTCCACACACTTTGGCAATGACAAGAATATAAAAAATAATACTATAATGTTGGTAGATAGGTTTGGTACCACAATACAAATTTAAAATATATTGTAGGAGAAGATCTATGATTGAAGCCCGCCTAATCTCCTCACTATATGGTTTTAAATTTTTGTAGAAACTTGTTTTCAACATCATTTTAAAAATCATATGGGTTAGTTGTAGCTTTTCCTAGAAGCTATGATTTGGATTTAAGGGGAAATGTCCTCAGAAACATTACGTGTATATTACTGAATTTGATATGCATTTGTAGTTATGACAGATCCCTATACACCTTTGACATTTCAGTATATCAATGCCTCACATTCTTTTGTATATTTATTCTGTTGAATTTACTATTTATGTAGAGTGTGTCTAATAACAATCAACTATCTACTATCAACTCTTGCTGATTCTTTTTCAAATGATATCGTTTTTTTTCTTTATCAAAATTGTAGTTGCGATTGTAATGCTGACTCTTTAGAGATCCTGATAGGATATGCTTCTTCATTGTTAATAGGATTTAGCTTCTTTTATGGTCAATACAATTTCATCAAAGAAAATTCTCCCAAGAATCCAGTCAAGTTTCACAAACATAGAGGGCATGGCCTCTATTAAGTTCATAACAAGCTCCACTATCAACAAGGACACATAAGAATAGGTTCAGGTATAGTGTAAGATTTCACTCATAAGCTAGCTAATAATATAATACATATATCTGGTTCTCACTGCTGAGCTCTCATTCTTTTGTATATTTATTCTGTCGAATTTACTATTTACATCAAGTGTGTGTCAAATAAAAATCAACTATCCACCATCAATTCTAGCCAGTTCTTATTTTAATCATGTTTAATGATTTTCCCTTTTAAATAACCCACTTATGGTTATCTATATAGTTCTAGCCCCTTATCATTATTTGTGGTCTTGGTGGTATCCCAATGACGATTCAGCAATCTTGGTGTCCAGATGGTGCTGCCTGTCTCCAGTGTTGTAGTTCCTCATTCCAATAGTAATTTCTTTGGGATAGGATAAGCTATTAGATGTGGCATATAGTTAAAATTTAAGATCTAAGTTTAGATTAAATTCATACTCAAGTAGCATGTAACAAAAGTGAGTTGGGATTTCATGATCAAACCAAGTTTTGGCCCAAGAGTTGTCATCTGCATGTTGCTATAACTACTCATTCATGCCTTCATGTTCTGATTAGGAGGTTTACAAATTTGAAGTATCTAGAGAAAGATATTTAAGGTCAGGGACCAACCTTAGATTGTAAAAGAGTTGTTTATGGTATGGTTTTGGTCATTCTCCATCTACTGGGAATCTGACATATTGAGTTTAGGCTCAGCATGCAATGCAACCATGGCTGGAATGAGTATGTTAGTCAATTAGTTAATGTCACATCCCTATGGTCGATGTCTAGAAACCGAAGGAGGGGTCATTGGCAATGCCATTAAGAGGCATGGTGTCCATCTATAGGAGGGAACGCCAACCCCAAAATAATTAATATTGATTGATCCGTGTTTGGCGGGGACGTGTCGAGTAAAGGAATGGATGCCCATCAAGCACACGAGATAGTAAAAATCGTAAGGAAAAGGGATGGTGCTAGTATGGGCACCAAGTGAAGGTATGGAACTCCATAACCTTTGCAAGAATTCCTCCAGCCTAGGTCTTAATGAGAGCTTTCAGACAGATAATGGACTGTCATAAAAGCATAAAGAGCTTTGCCTTTGGGAGAGTATGGCATGGGTGAAAAGAGGAAGGGAAGGCAAATAATTGCAAAAAGAGAAAGAGAATAGAGATCGTAGGAAAATGGAGGAGAAGAATGCAGAGAAAATCACATGGAAAAAGATAGAGGAACGAGTGAATGGAGGTGTCTAAGTGGAGTAGACTTGTAGAGCTGTTGAGAGGGCTCTATTTTGAAGGAAAACGTGAGAGAAAGGGGCAAAAGGAAACAAGACAAGGGTAATTGTGATTGCCCTATCAAACATTTACACAAAAATATGAAAGCATGGAGGAGGCACGAAGGTGTGAGGAGATCTATAAGAAGAAAGGTGTTGTAATTGAATACCATGAGCGCAGGTTATGCACAATATCAATTTGTTGAAAAGGCTCTAGAAACTTCCAATAAAATGCAATTGGCAAGTGTAAAGCTCGATTCCACAACCATTGCCAATATCCTCCTTGCCCACACTGAATGGGAGATTTTGGAATGGACTGTGGACGTCCACAAAGGCATAAGGGTTAGAGGAATTTTACATGCACTATTTTGGAGGAAAAGAAAAGAGTAGGAGAGCATTTGATAATTGGATGGGGATGGATTGGAGCCACTTTTGGGAGTGATTCATTGTCCAAAAAGGAAGGTGCTTCAATTGGAAATTCACCATTCACATACATTATTATTGATGAGAAAACTAAGATTTGTACCTGTATTCATTCACCTAGGAGCCCTTCTATGATTGTAGAAGATCTTTTTGCAGCAAGCTTGTCATATGATTTGATTGGAGCGAGAATTGTGTGCTTTAATGGAAAAGAGGTAGAATTTGCCACTCATGTTTCCTTCTTTGAATCGTTGAAACAAAAAAGATCCATCTGAATAAAAGATACTCATTGCTCATTGAATCCAAGAAGAGGGTTATTTGGGTAGGTTGGTGTCTATTAGCAAGGTAAAACAGGGTTGTGGTTGAATCTGTTTAAAAGTGCTAACCAGTATTATTAATCACGTTTTGTGATACGAGTGGCTACCATGAGCCCTTGTAAACTAAGAGCTTATGTGGTCTCTCTTTTATGCACTCATACAATAAATTGACACTTTTCTACTAGTCTGGTTAATTTTGCCTACTAACTAGATGAATTTGTAACAACTCTGAACTTCCTCCATCAAAATCTCGATACTGACTTCCATAAGCAAGATCATAGCATCCTCCATATTTCCTTTGTTTGGTTACATATATCTATCATTGAAAAAAGCCACCCTTGAAACTAGAAGTTATTGCTTGACCCCTAAATTTGAAGTGGTCTATATGAACCTTAGAGTCTAAGGAAGCAACTTTGTAAACTAGACTAATATTTGGAAAAGATTATGTTTGTACTTTAAGGGAATAAGATGGCAAGAAGTTCCGAGTCAAATCTTTAGCTGAGATAATGTTATAATATGAAATGAGAATAAGAAATAATTAATATGTGCCTTGGTTCATGGTTGCATAATATTGTAAGCAATGCTGACCTCCTTCAGTGGCACTACAACCACCCTTTACTAAACATATTTTAATGCTGCAACTTAGTACCTTTGATAACCTATGTAACGTCCCCAACTCAAATCAAGATGATTAGCAGCAGATTGGTTGTCCTTTCCTTGGTTTACCCAAGAGGAAGAGGATGTAGAGCGTTATTGGATAAGAAATGAAGTCCTTGGCTTGCTCTTAATTCTAATTTTAAGTTGAGTGCACGTCTTTTGATGCAACTTGTTGTACCCAAACCAAAATTTTTGCTTCATTAAGGCATTTTGCTTAAAATGGTCTAAACCTTGTGAAAATGATGTCAAAATATAGTTTTTGGGCAGTTCAAGTATGGGCTTTGAGTCAGTGTCATGCCACAGAGATATTGGCAAAATTTGAAAAAATTGAAAATTAGGGTTTCAAGACCCCTATTTTTAGGTCAAAACCCTAAAAATTGAAACTTGTCAGAATTGACTGAAATTTGTTTTGATTGGTTTATTTTGCTTCACGATCACAGTGGTGAAGTCAATTTCAGTTAAGAGTCAGTTTAAGCCTGGTGGGTAGTTTTCGTTTTTTCAAGCGAGAAGTTAGCTTTTCTAAATTTATCATTGGCAGATGGTCGGGTACTAGATATCGACAGCTAAGCTCAAAACGCTTTGGAGATGTTTCTATGGTAGGTTTCGTCCAAAAAGTTACTTCATCTCGGAGGAGATTTTTAACGAGGTAAAATAATGTAAAATTGGCTAAGTCTGGATTGAAAGGCGCCACTCTGAGCTAGGGGCGCTCATCATTCTGGAAGTCTTATTCAACTTTTTGTGACTTGTCTCTACCAAGATGACTTCTCCAGATTCCTGATAGCTTCGCAATGAGCCAGCTAGCCACTTCAACAGAGAAATAAATCGCTTGAAATCGAAGATTCAATACAGAATGAGGAAAATACAAAAGTGATTAACACTGAGGTCAAAAGCGCCCTTGGAGGCGAGGGGCGCCCATCTTTTTGAGACTTCAGATAAAGTCTTTTGATCAAGTGACACCCAGGAAATTTGTTTCCATTTTTCGTCCAGCTCCGTGACGCATCTGTTAGCAGGTGAATCTGAGTTGCCGTGTTGCCGTCATCAGTGGTCAAATTTGAGGTTTCAGACTTGATCAGGAATTGTTCAGAAAGGATAAAAGCGCCCCTGGACCAAGGTTTTAAGACCTTTAATGAAATCTATTTGATGATTTCAGATACTCATCTCGTTCGTGTCAGCTCCAGCTTTCCGTTGCCTATCTCAGCCGGGTCAGAAGATGTCTTGGCAGTCCGTAGCTAGAAGTCTAGTAGTTTTTGCCAGTTACAGTAATGGCTGACATTGGTTGGAAAAAGCGCCCCTGGAGACCAGGGGCACCCATGATTTAGGAAGGTTAAAAGATGTTTTTATATGAAGTGCTTTCCAGGAGCCTTTGCTTAAAATTCAACTTGCTCCGCAGTGAGCCAGTCGGCACGTTCTGAAGTTTTGTCAAATACCGGGAAACGTCAAGTGAAATATGGTCAAGTTATCAGTGAAAATAATCAAAATGCCTGAAAATATTCTAACACTAAGGTCAAAAGCGCCCCTAGAGGCTAGGGGCGCCCATCTTTTTGAAGCCTCAGATTTGTGAATTTTGGATTATCACCTCAAGGGATCTTCTTGTCAGATTTGGTCCTGCTCTTCGATGGAACTATCAGCCAGCTGATTTGACACGGCAATCAATCAGAATTAGTGATCAAACGTAAGCTTCATTTGAGGTTTCTAGATTCAAATTTTTAGAAAAATGTCTAAGTATGGAAGGACACCTAAAAGTCAAAGGTTGACTTTTAAATTCAAAAATAGAAGTATGCATGAGAAGAGTTTTCAGTTTACTAAATTTGGATCTTCAGTTGAACTCTTTTTCAAGTCGACTTGTATTGAACCTATTTTTAGTCATAAATGGCTAAAATTAGTTTGCATGCACTAGTTAACTGAGTCTTTCAAGGTGGCGCCCTAATTAGGGGTTGTTCTACATCTAGTTAACTGAGTTTGAAGCCAAATATAGGCCATGCGTAAGTTTTGAAGCACTAGTTGTACTTCAAGTGCCATTTCCAATGCTTAGCATGCATTTCACATGCCTTAGAAGATATTTTTCTACATATTTTGCTAATGGCGTCCATTATTCTTCATCAAAGTTGACAAGAAACATCTTTTCTTGAGCATAAATTTGATCTACAGGTGTTACAGGTGTTAGATTTCAGTGTTCTCCGTAGCTACAAATTCAGATTGTTCAAGAGAAGATTATTTCAGACTTGGTTTCTATTTTGCATGCAGGTGTTATCAGTTCTACTTCAAGCATAGGCGAATTTTTTTAGAAGAAGAGAGAAAACAAACAAATAAAACTTCTATTCTTCTGTCTTATTTTCCTCTATTCTCGTCTTAGATTTTCTTCGCATGTCAAAGAAAACGACAGATTTTTCAGAAAAGCATCATTTGGGTTCGAGTATTTCAGCATCAACAACAATACCCATGTCTTAGATTATTTTGTGAAAATTGCCCCGTTGTCTCTTTTCTAGAGCACTGTGCTTTTTTCCAGAATTCTCTTTGCATGTGGGCCTAAATCACAATTTTTCGCAAATCTGTTGATCTGGGTTGTTTTAGGATTCATTTCTACACAAAACCCATGTTCCAAATTTTCGCGGGAAAAATTGCCCCCAATGCCCCTAACTGCCAGTTCAAATCTCAACCGAAAACCTTTTGCATGCAAGCCTAAATCCCATTTTTCTGCAATTCTGACATACTGGGTTGCATTAGAATTTGATTGTGCACAAAATCCATATCTTAGAATTTGTCCGAAAAAATTCACTTCCCCTTGCTATTTTTAGCCTACCCCCGAGCTTTTTCAGTTTTTCCGAAGTTGTCCAAACATACCCGACTTTACAGTCAAAAGTCTAGTTTTTCAGAATGCAGTTTAATCCCATAGACTATAAGGCCAAACAGGTCTTTCTTCATAACTTTCTGAAAACTACCAATACCGACTTAGGTCATGTTTTTCCCATCATCAATCTGAACTCATTGGAGGGTATCAGCAGTACTACAATCAGAAATCTTGAACGTTCAGGGATACTTGCAGTGGCATTCATTCCTATCTCAGTCTTTGATCTCGAGTTCGTACTTGCTTGTGTCAAGCATTATGACTCGTCTACCAGACAAATCAGATCGACAGATGGAAGGATTATTTGTAGCCTTAAGCCGAAGGATGTAGAAAAATGTTTTTCTATTCCTCCACGTTCAGATCATTTCGCTATATCCATTTCAGATTGTGACAGAATATGGGAAGAGTACAAGGATAGATCACAAAAGAAAGTAGCTCAACGATGGTTGAAGGTTCAAAAAACCAACATGCCAAGGAAGATTGCACGTGGGGATTTCAAGGAAGAGATTGGTATTTTGATAACTTTCCTCAACCGGTTAGCAGGTTCTGAAGGCGCAAGCGTTTTCCGAACGTGGATGTTCTACCTCATTTCACGAGTTATTGATAAGAAAGAAACATTTGACTGGGCCATGTTTATCAGCGAGTGTCTTCACCAGTAGATTACAGAGTTCCTAAAGATTCATGAATTCCATATGGTGACTTTTCTGGTTTACTTAGTTGCATTTCAAGGCAGCTTTAAATTATTAAAGACCGATGGAGTTCTGGGTGTTCAGCGAGTGCACGAATACTATCCTTAGTTGGAGTTTTCGAAAGCTGAACAAGACTTTACAGCAGTGAATGATCATTTTCTTATGAGGACAGTCAAAAATTTGGATAATGAGATGCATGTGAGGATTTCTGCAGAGGCACAATCAGTAATGGAGAGTTGGGCAGATTGGTTTATCCAATTCCCTACTTTCACATCTATTCGTGTATATGGATATACAGGAGAGCCTCTAATGCTACCGAGGTACCCATTGAATAAGGTTCTTTTCATGGAGTTCATGAGACAGGCACATGAAGTTCACACTTTTCTTTGCAATTTACATAAGCCAGCTTTCACCTTTCCATTTGAGTTGGGTATTTACAAATGCAAAACAGCTGCTGATTGCAAGTTAATGGCACACGAGTTAGAGAAACTTCAGCTTGGGTGTTTTCCTCAGAAGCGTGTCTATGATCCATTGGGTCATTATTCAGCAAGGTTGGAGTGAAATGTTTCACATTCGGCAGCGCTTGAGGACTTTTGGGTCAATTGTGAGGATGAATTTGAGGTGCGTCGTCGTCATTAATGTAGGCTTACTATTCCACAAATTGCTGATTTCTTGTCAGAGGATGTGGAAGGCTTGTTTGATGACGATGGCGAGATACTTCTTCATTCATTTGTTAAAGACCAAGTTGCTCGCCAGCCACTTCGCCAACCTGATTGGTATGTCCCACTGAATACTTCAGTAAAAGACTTATCCAGGTTTGTTATCAAAACCACCATGTACTTCCTTGAGAGCAAGCGAAAGCGAAGGGTGATCCTAGTTACAGAGCCGCCAGCAGTGGTGGTTTCTTCTTTACCTTCTACTTCTAGGGCTAGACCTCGAGTCAAGGTTACCATGAAACCGCCTGAAGGGGTTAAAATGGGGGCTAATTCAAAAGGAAAAAGCATCACCAAAAGGAAACAGGTTGAGAAAGAGCCAGCATTTCCAGTTGCAGAAACAGTGCTTCTAGAGCCAGTTATTTCATCGAAACCAGTTATTCAGGTTGAGGCCGTTTTGTCATCTCCAGGTTCACCTTTTTCACCACACTCATCTCCCATAGATATTGATTCGGAGCCTGAGACTCCGATACATGAGACCTTCATACCAGTGGATCCGCTAGCAGCTGATACAGTAGAAACGGCTCCACCTCGAGAGGACAGTATTCCTTATTCATCTTGGCTCGAGAAATCATTGGAGAGAGAGAGGCGTATGCCTTCATATAATCTTGATTTGTTTGAGTTTGGTGAGCCCTATTAGAACAGGTTGAATAAGAGGGCCAGAAAGCAGGTTAACATTGAGAAGAATCTTGAGGCAGAGATCATCATAGAGGTTGCTACTCCTCCAGAAGGCAAATACTTAGATGAAGTTGATGTTGGTGATTTTACCTTCGTCAAAACTAATCTGGGTAAGAATACTCGACACACTGACGTGAATCTATTCAGGGTCATCGTGAGTAATCTGGAGGAATGTGTCATGAAGGATGGTGAGGATAAGGTAGTTCTCAAGGCTAAAATCAGGCAACTTCGCATGTATATCTCGAGTTTACTTCATGGTAGCAAGGGGCAAGCACATTTACTTCCACAGCTTCGAGAGACCGCCATAGAACAGCAGAGGATTCAACACTTGGTTAATCGAGGAAAGCTGCTGGATACTTGGATTGAGGACTTTATCATTGCTGGTCGACACCTCCTCATAGAGCTATATCAATTGAGGGTTGACGCACATAGTCTTCGCCAGAGAATTCAGGAGCTCGAGATTTTCATAGCCGAGCGTAAGCCGAAGGACCTGATTCTTATATCACAGCTTGCAAGAATCTATGATGCCATTGAAGCAGATGGAGATCAAAAGAAGGTCTTCACTTGGAGAGAGTTGTATCTTTGCAAGGTGGAGACATATGACAGGATTTCTGCTAAGATGAGCAGGTTTCAAGAAAAGGTTGTTGCAGCTCTTCGTTTCATTAGCGAGTACATCACTCAGATCCCATGTCATTATCGGCATGAGGATGGTACCTGTTGTGACCTTTTTCACACATCACCCCATCCAAGATGGGGACCCCCCCTAATTTTGCTCCATTATGGTCTTTTGGCTTTGGTTCTCTCTGTCTTTGATCTTTTGCCCTTCCGGGGATGTCCCGTTTGACCTTAGTTGAAGTGATTGACAAATTTAGGGTTTCTATCCTTTAGGCCCGTTTGAGGTCAAGATTGAGTTACTAAGGTAAAATCCAAATGCAGCAACGCGATCAGAAAACTCAAGGCAGAATCCCCCTGAAATCCTACTGAAATCCGACAACTTACTATTTTTAGTAAGTACCTAATTTGAGGCTTGTTCCTCAGGATTTCAGGATTTTAACTACTTCAGCCCGTTCGGGCAAATTCAAAGTGCCTACACGTGAAATTTGAATAGATTCAGACAACTGACTATTTTTAGCAGTTCAGCCTTCAGAGGCTATTTTCAGGGTTTAGACAAGCAATTCTCCGATGAATGACGAGAGAATTGATCTGGGTTTTTCAAGACCTTCGCGATGGTGTAACATGCAAGCCGAGATGGTGACTTTCAGAGTTTAGCCTTCCGAGGCTATTTTTAGGGTTTGCATGTAGGAATTTTCAATGCATGTCCGGATATTCCATGTGGGTTTTGCGAGAGCTTCGCAGTGATATGACATGCGAACGGAATGAGTCGTTTCTAAGAGACTTACTATTTTTAGCCAGTGCCGGAACATTGACCAGTTTTCTGGGTTTTTTGGGATCCCATGGGCACTGTGACTTGCAAACTCATCCGACATCTAGTTGACCACTTTCCGGACACTTACTATAAATAGCAGTATCATCCCACTAGCTACCCAACACTTCAGTCCAGTAGTCAGGAGTAGTCAGGAGCAATCAAGAGCAGTCTGGAGCACATGCAAGCCAGATTAGGGTTTCCCTGCCATGTCTAAAAATAGATGAAGCAAAATGCAGAGATGTCGAAACGAAGCATGCCACCATGATCAGCATCTTTTAGGCTACCTACTAGCAAAATTTGAGCACGATCTAAATACTTACTATTTTTAGTAAGTCATCTCATGGCTAAAAATAGCGCATCATCACCAGAAGCAAGTATGAATAGGTCTCTCACAGCATCAAAAGCAATTGGAACAAATTTCAAAGCAAATAGAGATACGGAAATTGATCAATTCTAGGGTTTGCTGAAAATAGCAAATGGCTAAAAATAGCATGTATTGTGCCAGATAAGGTGTGAACAGGATGGCAAAACCAAACGGAGGCACAACCACGTTAGCCCCAGTTCAAAATAGGGTGAAATGCAATGAAACCCTAATTTTACTAAAAATAGAAAGCCAAGGTCACCTAGGGCGTTGGAAACTTATAAACGACAGCTGACAGGCAAACACCCTCATATGCGCCCAGGAGGAATAAAAGATACAAAAATCTCTAAGTGTGAGATTTCCTTGAGCAAAGATGAAATGCGCCTTCAAGAGGCATAGAAATTCTTCTAAGGCATGGAATTTTCCTCCTCATACCCCCATATGCGCCTAGGGAAGGTGAAAGGTCACCCAAGGCGTGGAAATATTCAAGAGATATCAAAATTTCCTAAGGCATCCTCAAATGTGCTCAAGAAAGGAGGTTGCACAGGCTATATGCGCCTAGGGAAGGTGAAGAGACACCATGGGCGTAGTATTTTCCTCCTCACATGCCAATATGCGCCTAAGGCAAGGAAGCTACATAGCTAAAATGCGCTTAAGGAAGCTGAAGGGTCACTTGAAATAAGTGGAATTCCCCCTCACACTAGCATATGCGCCCAACATGGAAGTCTACAAGTCAAAATGCGCTTGAGGAAGGTGAAAGGACACCTAAGGCGTGGGAAGTTTTTCACATGTGATGAATGCGCTCAAACATGGAAGTAGCCTAGCCCATATGCGCCAGAGGGAGGTGAAGAGTCAAGTCTAGGCGTGGGAATTCCTCATGACACCCTCATTTGCGCCCTCAATTTCCTCTTCTTCATGGCATATGCGCCCAAGGTGAAAGTTAAAAACGTGAAGTGGTGAATGTGAAATGCGCTTGAGGGTGGAAGTCTATTATGTGAAGTGCGCTCAAGGAAGGTGAAGAGTCACCATGCGCCAAGGGGGAAATAATGCCAAGGGGGCGTGATTTTAAAAGACCAAGGATTATATTTTTTCCTCTTCACATCATGAAATGCGCCTAGTGAGTGGGGACTTAAAAATGAAAATTGCTAAGTATGAAAAGAAGGCCTAGGCGTGAAAATTGCTAAGTGAGAAAAGAAAGTCTAGGCGTGGAATTGCCTAAGGAATAAAATGGAAGAATGACATGCTATATGCGCCCTTCAGAGATAAAATTTATATTTTTAAATAATTCCTAAGGTATTTTCTAGAGGGGAAAATGAAGAGTACGTTTAGAGAATGATGCTAATTTTCCAGAGTTATGAAAATCTTCAGAGGGAAAATTCTTCAGGGAAAATCAAGAAAATTTGCCAAGGCAGAGAAGATTGAAATTGCAGGAGTGAAAGACATCCGGAGGGGAAGAAATAAACATTAGCCATTTTTATTATTTTTAAATAATACAAATTAAAAGTACCCCTTCGTCCGGATACACATGAAAACGATGGATTCTGGAAAGATTTCTCTTCTGGGTATTAAACATTTGCAATTCAGAGGTGATTCAAGCTTACTCCACACCGTGTCCACATTGTTTCGATGGATATTTTTCCCAATGCCTATTTCAAATAAATTCCTAAGGCAAAATTGAGAAATTTCTCTAAGGCAAACAAATGAACGAGAAAGATTTTGCCAGAGGTTTGGACTAGATAATTTTGCCAGAGTAAAAGTGAGATCAAATGACTTAGCTAAACAATTCGAATTTGTTCAATGCAGTGAATGATTTAATATTTAAAAAAAAGTCAAATGCAACAAGGTAGGCCTGTGCAGAGATGATGAACTCATAATTCTAGAAGTTTGAGATTCCGATGCCTCAGATGACAAGTGTTACAACTGGGAAAAGAGA
>CM021102.1:109233366-109296437 GCA_007115665.2 Sequoiadendron giganteum
AAAAATCCTAAACTAGCAACTCATATAGATATTCCCTTGGATTTCCAAAGGAATACACTTGGGATAAGAAAGAGGTTATGAATATTGATACAAATGCTTAATTATAGAAACTAATTGTTAGCATAAACTAAAAAAATTTAGGTGAAGTGGAAAATACAAAAAATTATGAATTAGAACCAACTAGGGAGGTATCTAAGAGGTTGGACAACCTTATAATAATCTTGATTTAAAATGAGAATAAAATATAACAATGATAAGTAGAACCGATAATGAGAGTTGGTACCTTAGAGTAAAGGTTAGAAACCAAATTAGGTTAGAAAAGGAAGCAAATCTCAAAGGAAAGGATAAAAAATGACATGATCCAACCAACCATAATGGGCATGGTTAAATTGGAATCAATATGAGAAAATGAAACTGAACAACCCATGAAGTGTCTAAGGTTATAAGAAAGATGAAACCACCAAAAATTATGGATAAAACATTCTTAGGAAAGTTGGTTGCAAGGCAAAACCTTAGATAGTAAAATAGACTAACCAGACAAGAGCTCAGATAGAGCATAGTTTTGTTGAAGTTCTAATTGAACATACAAGTTTATCAACAAAAGTAAATTTGTGTTAGTGCCTTTATGAATATTTGAAGATGTTCCAAAGATAAAGTGGATATGAAAGGAGACTTTGTTACCTAATCGAAAGAATGATTCAATAACCTTGGGGACAAAAAGTATTTTCAAGGTATACCAAGGAGGGTAAGATAAGGAAAGTAACAATCATTCAAATGTAGAAAGCCAATAAGAAGGATAATATGATCAATTTCGAGAAAATAGATGATTATTAGAGTTCAACTTTTAATATGATTCAATGTTTTATAAGTCATGGAAACACCGAGGAAGGAGAGAAGGAAATAATATGGATCAAGAAAAGATTAGATACAAATATGTATCCTATCCAACAAAGTTTAATGATGTATTTCAACTCTATGAGAACATTGACTTCTCCATAGACATGGTTCTCGGATCAAAAACCTTATATCCAAAGCTTCATATCCAATGACCACAACAAAGTTGCTGGAGAAGATAATAGTGAAATATTAGAATGGTCAGGACAAAGTTAGAAGCCTTTGACCAAAGGAGGGATAAGTAACTACAACACAATTCTATAAGTTCTTATTTTAGAAGATCAATTTGTGATTATCAATGATACCTTGAGAAAAGGTTAGGTAGTATGCTTAATCAAGAAGGGAAAATTATTACCTATAATTTTAGGAGATTGAGGTTATATAAATGAAATGATTCTCCACATGATTTTGAGCTTTTAGATATCATTCATACTTGGTAACTATGTATGTATTAAAATTGTTTGGAAATTTTTTGGAGATAAAAAACCAACATGGTCTAAAATGAATTGTTACTCAACCAAATTTAAATGCTTGTTAGAGGAAATGGCTTGAGATGAAAGCAAACTATGAATTTTAAACTAACTATATAAAGGAAAAAATAAAGTCGAATTGTAGATGCCCTAAGATGAAGGAGTCATATCTCTCGATAATACATTCATTATATATATTCAAGAAGAAAGTGTGATGAAAGTCCAAGGAAGATATTTTATCTAATTTGAATGGACTACTACGAATCAGAAGAACTTAAGTAATTGACTCCGAGGAGTTAAGGAATAAGGTGTGGCAAATTGATGTCATATTCAGGACAATTTGGAATGACAAAATTATTGTCTGGTGTGAAACCACTATATTTTGGAAGGAAATGGAGAGAGATGCCACAAGGTTGTAGAAAGTCATCCAGAATGCCAAAGGGTGGAGAAATGATGTCATCACCTGACATGACTTTTATATTTCATGAAATTCTAGAGAGGAAGTGGTAGATCATTAGTATAGTTTTGATCTTCCTATATCAAGGTTTTGGCATAGTATTATTTTGGTAGTGATGGATAGGCTCACTAAGGTAGCCAATTTCATATTAGAAAAAAGATTGATAGGTTGGGCACCAGTCATAACTATAAATTTGTGTAAAGTAGTGCTTGATTGCATGGTGTTCTTGAGAAGGTTATCTTACATAAGGAAACACAAGTAATGTTAAGGTTTTAAGTAAACCATAATCACCTTATTGGAAACTTAATTTAATATAAGTTTAGCTTATCACCTCGGGACAACTAGTCAAACAAAAAGGTAAATCAAGTCCTGATGGATTTGTAGAATACTTTTATTACATTGAAATTACTAGTATTTCACAATACAAATTTGATCTATTTGAAACATTATACAAAAGGAAGGGTTGAATTCCAATAAGTTGGGTAAGCTAGGATATAGGATTAGCCTTAGTCCATAAATGTTATCAAAAATCGAAAAGTATATCAAGATGATCAAGGAAAGAAATAAGCGGAGAAGAATGATAGGAAGGAAAGTTTTGTTGATACAAAGAATGAGTTAAGGAGTAGAACTATTATGCTCAAGATTGATAGGTGCCTAGGAGCAATATTAGGCTCGAGATGGATATTAGTGCCAGTGATGGTTTTTCTTGGTTTCTAAGTTGTCTGATGGTGTATAAGTTCATAAAAAAGATGGGATCGATGGTGTAGTGCGCGATGCATCGACATTCCTTTTAAATTTGAGTTGCACTAAGGGAAAGTGTGTGTTAGCCAATGAGAACATTTTTTTCAAATCACTGTGGTATATGTGCCATGTATGAGCCAGTCACTATTGTACTTATGATGTAAATATTGAGTCATTACTAATATACTTATGATGTATAGCTCTCAAGGGAGAAAGTTTGCTTGAAGCACATAAGTTCTTCCAATGCGTTAGCAGGGTAACTCAGTGAAAGGTCCAAGAAGGACCAGATTGTAGAGGGTTGTGCTACAAGGGAAGAATTACTTTAAGATTAATATAATTTACCTATTTCTTACATGACTTTTAAAATTGAAATTAAACTCTTTAATTGAATTTATCTAAATACTATCATACTTTACTTCATCGGGGATGATGATTCTTAAGGGGGACGGTAGGTTACACCCTGTTTCTAAGTTACCGAATTACTTTTACTTTTTATGAGTAAATATGTTTTTAATACAAGATTATGGCTTTAATATGTTCAATGGATGAATGATATATATGAATATGCATTATGATGTGATCAATATTTTTAATTATTTAATGATGAATATTGTTTTCATGTTGTCATCTAACTTTGTTCATGTTGCACTAAGTTGGATGCAAGACAAGTTCAAACCTATAGATGGGGGGAGTATCACCCAGGAGAGGAGTTTGGTATGGAAACCATTGGCATGACCATCTGAGTAAATGCACAAAGGTACTATATTGGGTAGGTAACCTTGATGAGTCAGTGTCGATATGTGATGAACCATGTTGTTATCATTTTGGGTGGATAGGAATGCTTGGATGATTGTCTTTGATTGTTTAGTCGATTTGAGCATCAATGTTAAAATCCTTGTGATGAGCATGAGATAAATATTGTGTATAGGATATATATATATATATATGGGTACGTATATTAGATATATATGTGATGACACATACATATGTATGTATGTAGGTATGGGCATACATAGATAGAAATATCTTTGTATACCTATACGTAGATATGTACTACATATGGAAACATTCACATATATAATATACATGTATTATATATATATGCACATCAATATACGTAGATATGCGATTATGTTTAAATACTGGATGTATATATATATTAATATTTGTTTATTGGTATATATTGATATATAATTGTAGACAATTCGATCTGACACACTAGATCTTGATTTACTAACACCATTTCATCCTGAGTATTCTCCTTTGCTAGTAATTTAATCGAATAATCTGTATTTGATTAAATTCATCACTCTTCATATCTTAATTAAATAAATCAACTTTATCTAATTAAGTTCATCTCCTGTTAATTAAATAAATCAATTTTATTTAATTAATTATGTAATCTCCCTTTTAATTAAATAAATCATGTTATTTATTTAATCCCTAAAGTCATCTCATTTAATTAAATAAATCTTTATTTTAAATCTAACATCATCCCTCTTTAATTAAATAAATCAAATCTTTATTTAATTAAGTCTTTAATCATTTTCCTCTCATTTTGATTTAAATCAATCCTAAAATCTAAGTCAAAATGGTCAAATCATCTAATCTCTCATTAAATTGATCAAATATTGATTAAGTTAATCTCAATCACTAAAATCTTCTAGAGAATGCAACTTGCACAGTAAATCAATTACTTTGATTTATTTAATTGCCTATTTTCTCTCAACAAGGAATAAAGGAGGAATATTCCCTCAAGTTTGAATTCAAATCCAAGTGGATTTTTCCTTCCAACAAGGTATTCACTCCTCTTACATGTCCTTGTGCATTGAGCCAAGTGACATTAACTCCATTATTTTTTCCCTCCAACATGTCACATTCAAATTTCAAATTTGAATCTCATGGAATTTATCATGCACATTGACCAAAATGTGGTCATTCCTCCTCCAATCACATGTGGACAAGTGGCCTCTTCTCATTGGTTAGTCTTTTGTCCCACATTGATCAATTTCACTCTTTCTTCCAATTTGGAAATCTATAAATGAGAGACTCTTCCTCTCATTCTATCATCCACAACTTGAGTAAACTTAATCTACTCAACTTAATCCTCAATGCAAGATCTTAGCTAGGTTATTGCAGGTTTTCTCAAGAACTCATCTTGTTCTTCATCAACAAAGTGGATCATTCTCCATCAAATCACAAAGCTTACAAGGGAGTTGGGAAATGGATGATTTTGACACATCAATTGGCACCAACTCCCCCATAGAATCATGAGTTTGCTTGCTTAATTAGGATTTACTTGCATTTTCATATTTTGTTCTTCATTTTTCCTATTTTGAGTAATTGCAAATGGATTTCATGGGGAATACTTGTTTTAACCTTGCATATTGATCTAATAATGTGTTTGTTTGTTGCTTATGTGCAGGTATGAAATTAGGGTTCACAATAATATAGTAAAGAATATATATATGTAAGAAAGTCATATGTATAATAATGATAATGTATGTGATGGATATTGTAGCAAACTAAAAGCATACTATTGTTAAGGAAATTAATGCAATGGAAAACATATATATGATAACATATTAAATGCATATCATAAAGGCTACAATGAAAACATGCATTAAATAACATAATGGATGCAAATTAAAGAGACCACAATGGTAGCCAAGTTGTGGAAAATAAGTCACACATAGTGGATGATTAAGACACCACACATGACATGAGTTTTATTAACATTGAGAGGCTATTTTGAAACCTTCCAAGCCAAAAACCATAGGCATGAGGGTTGCAATGAATAGTGGACCGATAATGACATGTTAAAAGGAAAATACAATCAAGAAACATATGCACTATTACGTAGTATTATTTTGAGGCATGTTTTACTTGGTAAATGAGCATGTGACAACTAATTTTCATGAATAAACCAAAGAGTTAGAATTTGATTTCATTTTGGACTTTTTATGTGTCAAATAACTGAATTTTTCGACAAAATTTAGATTTCCAACAATGAAGAAAAGCAACACCCTACTTGCTTCATTGACCTATAGGGTTGTAGAATTGGTTTTGAGTTCTTATTTTCAACTAAAATTTTCCCAGCTAGCTATCATAGCTGGAAAAAATATTAGAGAGGTAGAAGTGAGTGAGAAAGGTGGTGAATCATGTATCTTTTCCATAGAAATTGTTTTCTCTCCATTTCTATATAAATAGAGAGCAACATCTTAGTATTTTGTTGTTCATTTGTGTTAAGTTCATTTTTGCTATGTTGATTTTATTGTGATCATATGAGTGCATTTGTAGAGTTCATTTTATGAGTCTGAGAGAAGATTGTTGAGTAAGTTAAGAGCATCATTGTAGAGAGATGTGAGATTGGAGTATTTATTGAGTGAGGAGATTCTAATTGTGGAGCTGAGAATGTAGGAGTTAACAAGGAGAGCCATTCAAATTTGAGAAAAGAGTTGTAAGTTTTTCATTGGGAGTTATATTTTTCCAAGCATGCTTGATATATCTACTTCTTAGCTCTTTCAATTCTAAAACTACATATTATTATTGCTTGAAATTGATTGTACCATCATTGATTGCATTTCATAGCTATTGGATAGATTGTGAGTGCTTATACATTAAGCTAGTTTATCTATAATTGGATTAGGGAATCTGTATATCTTGATAAGTAGCTAACTTGATATAATGTTTGATTGACATGAAGTTAATGTAAGGTATTATGATAATACATAAAATACATTATGGATTTTATATTTCTTGGATAAGTTATGTTGCCCTGGAAAGGAAAGGATTGGAAATCATGATAGAAATATTATGTTATTATCATCTAGGGATTGGTATTATTTATGAATATCTTTAGTTGTTAGTTTAACCATGGGAGAAGAAATTATGTTCTCGATTTCTTATAAACCTTGTATGTAGGAGATTAGTTTATTCCCTAGGGCTAGGGTATATACTTAAATATTTTTATATTAATATTCAACAATAGGGTTGAAAAACATATTAGGGATATATACGTTCTAATTACCTTTTAAAATAATATTAACTTATACTTGACTAAGAGTTTATACCTATTCACGAAGAGGAATTCATGTCTTGGAACTACAAGCATGTCCTATTTGTTTTTCTAAATTAGTTATTTTCTTATCGATGAGTTTAAAATAAGAATGTTATCTATGATAAGAGAAAGAGATTCATATGAATGTCTATGAGAATGAGCATATATAGTCTAAAAATAAGGGATTAAATGATGATATTTTAGTAATGATATTTCTAAAAATATGAACGAAAAGATAATTTTTACATATTTTAAATTTACTTTATTGTATATGAGTTTATAACTCGAAATATGGTTTATTTGATAGGTTAATAGAAACTTTACTATGTAGTTTTCTAAAAGAGTTAAATAAGAAATAATAGTAAGTTATGATGCTTGAGTAATGAGAATTTGGGGATTGAGTACATGATTCAATTGCTTATAATCTTGGTATTATTACATATCATAAATCCCATAATCTGTTATGATGAATTGAGAACCCAACCTTATGACTTGTTGAAACATAGCAAAATGGATGAGTGTGTTATGGTGTGTGAATGATCTAAAGGCTTTAAAAAAATTACACTTTCCCTAGTTTCATTAGAAAAATAGATCTTCCAAGGATATGATTGAATTTCAACCTTGAGGTGAGCCAACCCTATTAGGAATTCTATTATTTTCTTATGACAAAAATGACTGATTGTCACTTTTGGGAGATAATTTAAAATACATTAACAAACTAATCTATATGACCTAACACTTGAAATGCAAAATTATGTTAATGAAAATGAAAACAAAAGTTTATAGGCAGATCTAAGAAGGGTAGAATGGTATACACCTGGCCTAAAAACTAGGTTTTGAGCTCTGTAGTAGGACTCATTTTCCCAAGGGTGAATGGGTCTTGGTGTCCTTTTATAAAACATCAAAAGATGAATTTGTAGTCCTTTGTTTGCACTTTGCTCCTATACCTACAAATCTTCACTTCCAGATCTATACCTATAACACATCTTGTTGTAGATAGCTTAGTGGAATGAAGCTTGAAGATGGGATCACTAGGAAACAAGTCATCAGGTTAAGGAAAATGGTAAAATGCATCTCCCAAACCTAGAATCCATCATGATCCACCATAGGCATAAACCTTCAATCATGAACAATGCTTGATCAAATATTTGACAAAATGAACTTGAAGTTTTGCAAATACAACAAAATTCTGCTCCAAGACTTCAACTTTGCATGCTTGAATGCTCTATCCTTTCTCTTCAAAATTTATCTTTTCTTGCTTCTCAAAATCTAGTTTGAAATGGTGAAAATACTAGGCTTTATAGGCTTCTTCTCTAATTTCCCAAATATTAGATCCCAATAGCCAACATTTGAAACTTGAATCTAGGACTTTAAAATATCACCAAAAACATATTTAAATTTTGGTTTTGGAACTTAAATAGAACCCATTTTCCCAATGGTGAATGGGTCTTGGCCTATAAATCTAGGACCAATTAGTTTTGGGGCCATTAATTTAATTAAATGCATTTATATAATGAATGTTGCAATGTTAGAAAATCACAAAAATAGGCCTTGGGATGCATGATAAAGGGAATTAGGGGCCTATTTAGGAATGAAAAAGGTGCATAAATGTAAGGTCACTAAAATAGGTCTAAATTAAGTGTGAAATTATACTATCACCTAGAAAGGAGTAAAATTTTCTACACTACATTTAGCCCCCACTTTAGTGACCATATGACTACATGCATATGCAAGCTAAAGTATCGAAAGTAAATTATGCTTCATAAAAGGACACTCATATGGATATTGTAATTTATTTGCGAATGGGGAGAATGAATCCCCCAATGTAGTCATCTGCAAAACCACAATGTTAGGAACCACATCCTGTAAAACTGATCTATATGCCCCCCAATTTTTCTTGCTTTATGGAGGTGTAATTAGAGTAGCAATCTAGCCTCATCGAATTGCTTTTCTTGGTGATGGTAATGCTTACAATAGGGTATTGAGGTTACAACACCATATATTGATACATTAAATAAGATTAGAGACGAGATCATGAATCCAACACAATAGGTGACATTAAAAATGGAGTTCACTAAACCCCATTATGATGTTTGGAGTGGAATGTAATATTAAAAGTCTTTACTATATGGTAGTGAAAAATTATGCTTTTGACCATCATTTGATATTTACCATTTGGAAGTTGATAGTTCAAAGCGAGGGATGGTGAGTAGAGGCAATAGTGGGTGAGCTAGGTTGCTCATGCCCTAGCTTGCTGTGAGTGGTTTCTTTTTGTGCATGGGGGTTCTGATTGCACACAAGGGGGGGGGGGTCAAGGGGGCCCATTTCTTTTTTCTTGGTTCCTTGTTTCAAGCATTATGCATAATTTTCATTCCTTGCGGGCTATGGAGTGGGTGATTTCTCTTGGGAGAAGCCGTGGGTTATTCTTTCCTCTATGTGCCATGTGGGATAGTGATTGCTAAGTGTTTGGTGAGGGGGATTTCTTCATTATTTTGATTTAATGTCTCTCTTGCATGTTTTCCCGCTTTGGGGCTTTGCTTGGCTTTGGATTGGTGTGGGTGGGGACAATTTGGTGCCTCTCTATTTTAGGTTTCAATGGAAATGAATGTGCCTTTGGATAAGGTGGTTTTTGATTCTTCTATGGATGGTGGAGATGTGGGGATTCCCAATCAAACTTCTTTTGGGTCAGGTTTGGCATGAAATGGTGCATTTAAATTACAAAAGGTGAATAGGTGCTTGGTGAGGGCCCAAGAGAAACTGATTCTAGTGATCCAATTAGAGTCAGTGGCTGATGATGTGGAATACTTCAAAAATCATGTTTTGATTTGTAAGTTTATGGGGATGAGGGTTTCTCTTCCATTTGTCGCTACTTGGATCCGTAAGACATGGAACTTAGAAGGAGATTCTAATGGCCGTAAATAATTTTTTTTGGGTGGAATTCTCATGTATTTTTTATTGGAACATGGATTTTGAAGGTGGACCATATTTCTATAATCAGGTGGGTCTATTCATAAAACCATGGCATGCTGGCTTCAAATTGATGAAGGAGTTACCTTCTAGGATCCTAGTTTGGGTTCGTCTTCCTCGGCTGCCACTCAAATTCTGGAGAATTGACATATTGTAGTTGATCACTTTATTGTTGGGAAAACATATTGGTCCTTCTCAATAAACCTTGAATAAGAGGATTTTTTATTATGCAAGGGTTTGTGTAGAAATTGATTTGAGTCACCCATTTCCAGATTCCGTTGAAATGACTGTTGGTTCTTGTTCTTGGACTCAACCATTAGATTATGAGACACTACCTTTTAGGTGCCAACTATGTCATGAATATTGTCATCTTCCGCAAAGGTGTCCCCGAGTCTCTAGTGTTGCGGGTGCAAGTAATACTCCTTATCATTCTAATTCAATGACGAATAAGGGTAAGGCTCCCATGCAGGAGGGGCGAGTGATAAAGAAGGATTTATTCTGGTTAAGACTTGTAATTATGGTTGGGGCCAAAAGAGATCTTTCAGAGATAGGTAGGAGGAGGAAAATCTCAATAGATTTGAGGCATTGGAGGATTTGGTCTAGGAGGAAGGATTTTAGGTGGATTTATAGGGGAAAATTGGCTCTTTTGCTGGGGATGTGGCTAGGGATTAGCCTACTGAGATTCCAAGTTTAGTTCAACTTGGTGTACAGGATTCATAGATGGATACTGATTTGTCTCCTTTGTCTCCTGCTTAGGGTGTGATTGGTGTGGTGTTGGAGGCTTTTGGTGGCTCCCCTAGTGTTGGCGGTGTTCTCTCTGAGGTGTGAGGTGCTTCTAACATAGGTAAAAATAAGTCTACTTCCCTTGTCTTTGGTTTGTGACAAAAAACCTCCAAAAAGGGGTTTTTGAGAGAACTCTTAAGGTGGGTAGAAAGAAAGATCAGTAAAAGGTTAAGCTCATTGGTGAGACGTTGGTGGAATCAGGTTTGATGAAGACTATTGATGCTCACTTCTCCAAATCTCAGTGATGATAGTGCTTTCTTGGAATGTGAGGGGTATGAATAACATCCTTACACAAAAGGATATTTGAGATATGATTCATTTTCATTCTCTTGATGTGGTTTTCCTTTAGGGAACAAAGTTATTTGTTGATAGTACGTTGAGAATGGCTTCAAAGATTTGGGGTCATGGACAGTGTCAATGTGTGGGGGTGTTTGGTAGATCTGGTGGGGTGGCTTGTTTATGGGATCCACATAGAGTCAGGGGAGAGAGTTATTTTTTCTAACATTTATGCTTCGACTGACCTTCAAGGTAAGTTTTTGTTATGGGGCCATATAAGATATGTGAGATATTTGGATCCTTATCTTCCTTGGATTTTGGCTAGGGATTTTAATGTTGTCACTTCAATGGAGGAGAAGAGGGGAGGTAGTGCTCATGTGGAGCCTTCTTTAGTGCTCTTGCAGGATAATGTTGCTCTCTTGAATTTGGTTGCTATCAAGTTTGTTAACGGGGTCTTTACTTGGAATAATAGGAGAAGTGGGGAAGAAAATATTTCATAAACACTAGATAGATTCTTGGTGTCCAATTTCTAGCTGGGAGGCAAGTGGTTGACTAGCTCTGAGATTTTGGATGGGTGGGGTTCTGATCATTGGCTGATCAATCTTGTTGCTAAGTTACCTCAACGTTGTATAAAGTAGTCTTTACGTTCTAGCTTATGTGGCTTAGGGATGAATCTCTTCATGATTTTATTCCCGACAAGTGGTGTCTTGCAAAGCCAACACATGGTACTGCTATGTACTCCTTCTCCAAGAGACTTCAGTATGTGAAGTATAGGTTGAAACGTTGGAATAGGAAACAATTTAGTAATGTATTTCAAGCAAAGCAAAATCCTTAGGATCACTTGGATTTAATTACTAGGAAGATTTAGGACTGGGGCCTCACTGAGGAGCTTGGTTTTTTATAAGTTTCTACGGTGAAGGAAGTTGAGGAATGGGAATTAAGACAAGAATATTTTTGGAAACAAAAGTCCAAAATTGAGTGGCTCCAAGAGGGAGACATACATACTTATTTCTTTCACAATTATGTGAAGGATAGAAGACAAGCTAATGTTATCTCTTCTCTTTTTTCGTTGAATGGAGAGATTCTCTCCTCCTCTACTTCTATTTTTTCTGAGTCAGTTCATTTATTTTTTTCTTTGTTATCGAAGGATTCCCCTCTCACGAAGGAGGATGAAGCTGGGATTTTGGGTAGCATACCGCCTTTGATAACCAGGGAAATGAATGAATCTTTGCTTAATCCTATTTCTTTATTAGAGCTTGAGAATATTGTGTTCTAGATGAAAAAAGGAAAAGCCATAGGGCTTGATGGGTTTTCGGTATAATTCTTTCAGGAGTTCTGGGAAGTGATTAAGTTGGATCTTCTAGAGGTTGTTTAGGAATCCTTCATGAATAAACAAGTGCTGAAATATGTGAATGCTACTTTTTTAGCTGTTATACCAAAGAAGGATGGGGCTAATATTTTGGATCTTTTTAGGCCAATTTCTTTATGTAATGTGGTGTATAAGATTATTAAAAATTTGATTGTTGAGTGGTTAAAACCTTGGCTAAGTAGCTTAATTTATAAGGAGCAAGGGGGTTTTGTTGCTGGTAGGCAAATTATGGATGGTGTCATCATTGCTATTGAGACCATTCATTATATGGAATATTCTAAGGAAAAATCCATGTTTATTAAGTTGGACATGACTAAAGCATATGATTGTGTCAAATGGGCCTTCTTATTCAATATTTTGGAAGCGTTTGGTTTTGCTGGTGACTGGATCAAATGGGTGAAAAGTTGTGTCACTTCTTCCTTTTTGATGTTGATTAATGGAGAGTCATTTGAGTGTTTTGGTGCTTCCAGGGGGCTTATACAAGGGGATCATCTATCTCCCTACTTATTCATCTTATTTGTTGAGGGCTTGGGGAGGTTTATTAGATCTTGGGTGGAGAGTGGTGTGATTCAGGGTTGGAGTTGGGGAAATAACATTCGCCCAATCCCATCTTTAGTTCATGTATGATACTACTCTGATGGGTAGGGCCAAGGTTGAGGAGGCATTCTGACGACATAGCATTCTGGAAAGTTATTTGTATACTTCAAGTCAACGTATTAATGAAGGGAAAACTTTTATCTATTTATTTAATACTCATAGGAGTATCCAAAGGAGAATAATTGGTGTTCTTTGTTTCCAAATTGGTACTCTCCCTTTTGTCCATGTTGGCATTCTGCTTGTTATTTTCTTGCTTCCTAATTTGTTTGGGCAGGGGATTATTGATAAGTTCTGAACTTTGGTTAGTCATTAGACTTGTAGGTGGCTTTCTTTTGTGAGCATAGTGACTCTTTTATAGTCGATGGTGCAAACTCTACCTTTGTACATACGATTCATTCTTTCCGCACCTTCCAAATTTAGTAAGGACTTTGAGAATTTGTCTCGTCAATTCCTTTGGTATGAAAATATTCTTCCTAAGAAGTGGAGCTTGGTTAAGTGGGATACCATATGTAGGCCAAAACAAGAGGGTGGGCTGGGCTTACTTTAGGCTGATTTGAATGGGTAGGCTTTAGCAACTAAATTGTATTGGCAGTGGTACTCACAAAAGCATCAGTTGTGGGCTAAAATATTTACCTCAAAATATCTGGGTGTGGTTGAGAGTGTTGATGTTGCCCACTTTAGCTTGGAGGGGAAGATTTATATGTCTGGGGTACCCTCAAAAGGGGTGCTAAGCTGGTCAAGCAAGGGTTGTTTTGGATTTTCAACAATAGTCAAGATGCTCTCTTCTGGCATGCCTATTGGGATGGTCATCCTCCCATTCTGACTACTCAACCTCATTTGCAAAATTTGTGTCGGCATTTTATTGATGTTGGCTAGTGTCGTGTGGCTGATTTCAAAACTCACCAAAATCTGGGTCAGGTTAGTGTGCTTAGGTGGAAGGATCTATAGGAGTGGTCTCCTAGGGGTGTGTCTGAGGATCATCAGGAGCTGGCTATGATTTTGTTGGGTCATTTTTGTAATTCTCTTCCTAGGAGAGATGTATTGGCTTGGGGTCCTAATTTGAAAGGTATATTTTCTATTGCCTCAGGCTACCAAGTTCTTGATAAGCAGTTGTTTGGGAGTTCTAAGGTCTTGTGGTGTAAAAAGTTTTGGAATAAGTTTTCCTGACCTATGTGTATTTTATTCTCCTGGTTAGTGGTGCAAGGAAGGTGTCTTACCTGGGAGAATCTTTGGAAGCATGGTTTTCATGGCCCTTCTATGTGTGCTATGTGTGTTGGGCATGAAGAGTGTATTCCTCACCTCTTCTTTCAGTGTTCTTTTGTGAAAATTATTTGGAACTTCTAGTGGAATATCTAGTGCCTATTGTGTAGACATGTTTCTTCTTTGGAGGACTTTTGGGGGAGTTAGGGGTCTCCTCTTGTAAAGACTTCTTTTCTTCTTATAGCTTAGATCATTGGCCCCAGTTTGATAATTTGGCATATTTGGTTGGATCACAACCTTAGAGTTTTCTTGGATAAGAAGTTTCTTGTTGGTCAACTTTGGCTAAGAATTCTGGGGGTCCTATAGGAAAAATTGATTGCTAAGTGTGATTTGTCTGTTCCTCTTGATCCCGATGATCTGAGAGTTGTTACTGTTGTGGGTCTTTCTCTAGAGGGAAGGAGAAATTTGAGGACTATTCATCATGGGTGTGGGAGGGAAAGGGTTAGTCGTATTGGTCATTGGTGTCCTCCTACTCTGGGGGAGCTGAAAATTAATACTAACGGATCTTTTAGAGGTAATCTTGGGCATGCTAGAGTTGGTGGTGTTGGCAGAGATTGTTTGGAAGTGGTGGTTTTTTTCTTCTTTGTATATAGAGATCGACATACTAATAATCTCATGGAGGCTTTAGCTATTCTTCTGGCATTAGAATGTGCTTGTGATCTTGGTTGGAGGTGGATTGTATGTGAATTTGATTCTTAGGTTGTTATTGATATGCTGAGTAAGAGACATTTTGAGGATGTAAATTAGTAGTTGGTAGTGGTGGTCAAACAAATTGTTTCTTTGAGCACCACTTGGGATTCCATTGCTTTATGTCATGTCCTTTGAGAATGGAATAAGATGGTTGATGGCTTGGCTAGGTGGGCGTTTGAGTAGATGGGGACTTAGAATATGCATGATAGGGGGAACCTTCCTAGTGATTTGGCCCTTGTTCTTGAAGATTGGGTTATGGAGGATATGAGGCGCTTCTTGGGTGTGACTTAATTTTTTGGTTTTGTTGGTGCCCTTGGTGGGTCTGTTCCATTTTGATTTATAATGCTTTTATGATTCAATTAAGTTTCTACCCCCTTTTTATTAAAATATTTACCATTTGGAAATTACCTTGTTATAGAGGAGCTAAGATGTTGAGCTAATAACCATACCAACATATGAGATTAGACATCTTGTGAGCCGAGGTGGCACATGGTGAGCTTTGAGACATGGTGAGTCCATTGTATCCTACTTTATGATTAATTTTTTTATTTTGCAGCATTTTTAATGCATTTTAGAAGGTTCTAGGACCCCATCCAAAAATGGCACACCTGTCCCATTTTGGCCCATGTGTCCCAAAATGGATAAAGTGTTTAGGACCTCCTCGTCCAAAAATGGCCCAAGTGTCCAGTTTTGGACCAAGCATCCTAGGGAAACCTTTTTTTATTTAATTTGATTGGTTAATCTTTTTAATCATGTTACTAATGATTTATTTTATCTCTTTTAGGTTCCACCATGCACTCGACAACATATAGGGGGTAGACTATTCACCCTTCTTTGATGTATCAGGTTACCTAGCTTACCGAGGAGGAGGTTGAAACCTTATGTGAGACTAATCTATTATGGATCTACCTCATGCCACCCATGAGGTATTATGATGCTATGCTAATGGAATTGGCAGAGAGATAGAATGCAAACACATGCACATTCCATATGTTGATTAGAGAGATGACAATGACCCTAGAGGACGTGCATTGTAATTTGAGATTACCCATATGAGGTGAGACCATCCATCTAGAGGAGGATCACACACACAAGTAGATGAGATGGGATATTCAACATTGTGTGGGTCACCCTATTTTGCTAGAGGATATCAGAGCTTGCATTGAGCTACATTGGATACTATATGCTTTATTGCTATTGTTACGATGGATTATGCTTGTTACGATTTCCTTAACACTTGTATCAGATGGGAAAGACACACACCTAGATGGGGGCCTCATTCACACCATTCACCAGATGGAGTGAGATCAAACCATATATACATGGGGTCGCAGTATGTTGGATCATCTTTATTATGATCTTGGGTGCTTTATTTATTGAGAGTTACACAACATAATACATTATACACTATTACAAGTTTGGGATTTTGAGCATATCATGTGTACTAGGCCTAGATGTTATCCTACGATAGCAGCCATGGGTTATCCATGAGCATTTAGCTACACATTGAGATGTATTTGGCAATTCTGGGATCTATTGTACTAGAGGGTTCAGTTTGATCACCTGGAGGAGGAGGAGATAGTATGGAGACCTTATCGCACCATACCCTAGTGGTCATATCTTGCACGAAAGCTTGTTAGGATGCAAAATGATAGATTTTTACTTGGACGACATGACTATATAGTTATTCCCTTTTATTATGATCAATTTATGCAACAATTCAGATAAGTTTAAGTATCTCCTAGGCCATTACCTATATATCTAAGAGCAACATAGAGTGGCTCTAGGCTAGGAGACACTGGTGTCCCATGATAGATGATGTCATTTTTAGCAATTTAGATGATGAGGATGAGGATATTCCCCCAACATTAGATCTAGATGTAGATGCCATGATAGCCTATGAGCACTAGTGGATGAGAGAATGACCTGCACATGTCTTCCCCATCCATCACCCCTAGGTAATGCTAGACCTATTCCAAGTCATGGAGATGAGAGAGAGGATGGAGTTGTGGATGGAGATACAAATGATGATGATAGGGTAGAGGACCTAGAGGAGGATCTATAACCTATGAGTGATGATCCTAATGAGCTAGAGGAGGTCATAGATGCCCTCAAGGAGAGACCTTCATCTCACTTGCGAGTCACTAGGGCATAGATAGTAGCCACAACACGCATTACCATTTATGTGTGTGGGGAGGGAAATGGTATTGCACCTTCCATGCTTCCTACTCATGAGGGACCCATTATTCCACATTGAGATCTCGATTGGGGGGCTAGTGATCTAGGTGATGATGTGTTATTATAACTTTATTATATTTTTGGTTATTTCATTTTACTTATCAATTCATGTTCTAATATTATTTATGATTATCATTTTTTAGTGTGTATGTGAGAGTGGTGATACCTCTTCTATCGATTCACTATGAATATGACCCCCTCCTTTCCCCCACATCAGACCACACGAGTGGGGCATATGCCATCACCTAGTGCAAGGTGTCATGCTAACCTTTTTGAGCCTTTAACTAGATGGAGGATAGCGTATGAGAAGAATATGAGGACCAATGATCTATCCAGATTTAGAGAGGATTAGGTTAGATTCAAGCTTACAAAGCTTCACATGGCATATGAGGAGCTTCAATCCACTTGGGTCCCAACTGAGAGTGAGTCACATGCTTTCATTCGATCGAAAGTCAATAGGTTATAGGGAGAGCTCACTAGGGTTCAGGTGGATCTAGCTAGAGTTTAGGTTGACATGGACTAGATAGATCAGGAGTGTGTCACAACACTCATACGTGAGGGGATGGCTTTAGGTGAGGTATGATGCCTACAAGATTGAATGAGATCCATGAGTGGATCATGAATGGCTATTTCATGATGAGCATTTACACTAGGCCTTGATGAGTCTAGTAGCCACTTTGCCACAGTAGATATGCTATGTTGTATTACACTACATTTTGTTATTGTGGTGATTATGTATATAAACCTTCATGATTTATATCTATATATATATATGAGAATTTGTGTTTATTTCTATGAGTTCCTATTTGAATTATATGTTAATGTGATTTATTAAACAATCTTAGTATTTTTTTTAAAAATGTCTCCATGATCTAATTTATGTGAAAACACCTATGTTTATATTAGATACTACCATAGTAACGAGACTCGGACTCGGCTCGGACTCGGCTAGGGCGACTCGACTCGGGACTCAGGGACTCAAGACTCGGGGACTCGGACTCGGCGCAGACTCGGCAAAATGAAAAAAAGTTGAAAAAACCCTAGAAATTTAGAGATTTTTAAGGATTTAAAACTTGTTTCAAGCACCCTTTATTGAATACAATACAAATAAAATAAAATTTAATCACATACACAAGCATACAACGATCACATAAGTATAAAGTACACAAATTGTAGTTGCGCTGCTGAAGGAAATAGCATACTTAGATATATAAAATTAGTCAAATGTATACAAAACTCATGGAATATGAAATCCATAACATCAAATGTTCCATAACAATATGAAATATCAAAACAATAGCTATAAGTCTATGACTCTATGGCATAGTGGAGCCAACATCCTTCCTACGAAGGCGTCTAAGGATCCTGGATGATGAAAAGTTACTTACATAAGTATTGTAAAATGAAAAGTTTTAAGTTTTTAACTTTAAATTTGAATTCGATAATGAGATACATCTAGATTCTAAAATAATACAATTTAAATATAAATTTTAGAACAATTGAACGAAAAAGAATTACCTGGCTACATGGAAGGGATTGGTGCAGTAGTACCAAAAGTCTACAGTTGTCTTTTTTATTGCATCATGTGCGTCCTTGTTCCAACCCATGCTCTCAAGCGACGATTGAGAACCAGTAGTAGTGTGTGGTACAAAATATGAGTCCACAACATCAAATGTTCCAAACAAATATGAAATATCAAAACAATAACTACAAGTCTATGGCTCAAAGGAGTTTGCATCCTTCCTACGAAGGCATCTAAGGTGGGTCGTAGATGACGTAGCAATTGCAGCCATAGTCTCTGCTTGTGACTCCATGCCACCCTCACCAACATTAGTTTTGGATGTGTTTTCTCATGCTTTAGCCTCCTCCTCTGCCATGGCTATAGCCTCAACCTCTCTATCTACCCAGTCAACCCAATCAAGGTCCTCATCACTAGCACAAGTATACATCGATCATATAAGTATAACTATAAACACAAATTGTAGCTGAGTTGCTCAAGAAAATAACACACTTAGATATATAGTCAAAGACTCAAATGTATACAAAACTCATGGAATATGAAATCCATGACATCAAATGTTCCAAACAAATATGACAATAGCACACTTAGATATATAGTCAAAAACTCAAATGTATACAAAACTCATGGAATATGAAATCTATGACATATCAAAAGATTCAAAACAATAACTAGAAGTATATGGCTCAAAAGATCTTGCATCTTTCCTATGAATGTGTCTAAGATAGGTCCTGGATGATGTAGTAGCCATAATCTCAGATTCTCAAGTATCAGGGAAATCGTCATGATGGGGTTGAGAGGTAGTGCCCTTTGTGGGGGTTTAGGCGCAGTGCCTCTAGTGGGGTTAAGGGTCAATGCCCCTCGTGGGGGTTTGGGGGTAGTTCCCCCAATGGGGTCAAGGGGTAGCACCCCTTGCGGGGACCTAGGAGCAGTACCCCTAGTGGGGTCAAGGGGTGTTGCCCCTTGCTGGGGGCAACGCCCCCCCGGCGGGGTCAAGGGGCAATGCCCCTTGCAGGGGTCTGGAGGCAACGCCCCCAACGGGGTTAAGGGGCAACGCCCCTTGCAGGGGTCTAGGGGCAGCGCCCCCAGTGGGGTCGAGGGGCAACGCCCCTCGCAGGGTCCCGAGGCAGCTCCTTGTCGCAATACAGGGCGAGGTCGAGGGGCAGCGCCCCCGCCACCAAGCCCAAATTAAGACCTCCAAAACCATACAAACCTCCATGGCGTACATCATTTTGCATTCACAATAAGTAAATAAATTTTAAAAAAAAAAATTCAAATTTCATGTATTTTTTTCACTTTCAAAACTTGCCTTTTGTCGAGTCCTGCTGATGGGACTCGCCTGGACTCGGCGCGTTGGCGAGTCTACCAGACCCGGCGAGTCCATCCAGGACTCGGTAGGACTCGGCCGAGTCCGAGTCCGAGCCCCCAGGACTCGGCCAGGGTGACTCGACTCGGGACTCGCCGAGTCCTGGCGAGTCTGGGCGAGTCTCGTAACTATGGCGCATATTCATGTGTCTACATCTACTCTTCGTGCCTTAGCATCTTATTGCCTCCTGGGCGTATTTTACTCATGCAAGCCTTGATTTCTCACTTAGAAAATTCTCAAACACTTAGAATATCCTTTCAAGGTGAGGGCGCATTTGCTAGGTTCCACTTTTATTTTGTTGCCTTAGGAAATTTTCTCCAGCAACCTTGGGCGCATATGGGGTCTTGAACTTTCATTTTCTTGACTTAGAAATTTCTCCAAGTCCTAGCCACTTTATCTTGAGGGCGCATTTTGACCTCTCTACTTTCATTTTATGCCTTAGAAGAATTTGAAGGCACTTCCAAGGTGGGCGCATTTACAGGGGTCCACTTTGGTTTTCATTCCTTAGACGTTTTGAGAGAGTCATCAAGGTGGGCGCATTTCCTTGGGTCTACTTTCGTTTTTTTGCCATGGGTGCATTTCAAGTGCCATGCTTTGATTTCCAATGCCTTAGGCGTTTTTTCAAACTCCCTCACCTCTCCTTGGGCGCAAATGCTAGGCCATGCTTCTGTTTTGCTAGGTGGGCACATTTACACATGTGAGCTTTCACTTTCCACGCCTTAGAACTTTTTCAAGGCATCTCTTCTTCCTTGGGCGCAAATGAGACCCTATGCTTCTGTTTTGCTAGGTGGGCGCATTTTCACACGTGAGCTTTCATTTTCACCATGGGCGCATTTCATAGGGGCTACTTTGATTTTATGACTTAGAAACTTTTCACTTCTCTCCTTCCTCTTTGGGCGCATTTTCATGGGTGTGCTTTTGTTTTTGCCTTAGAAACTTTTCAAGGCTTCCATCAAGGTGGGCGCATTTTCATGGGTCTACTTTCATTTCTGCCTTAGACAATTTTCAAGCCTCTGCCTGCCCCTGCTCTTGCATTCTATTTTTAGCAAGTTGTGCTATTTTTAGCAAATCCCTTGATTTTCAACCTTTAAGGCTCCGTTTTGCCTGAAAATTTCATCAGATGATATTCTCTGCCTTGTGAACCTGTTTTGTCAGTCCTCTGCCCTGACCTGCTATTTATAGCCACCTGCTATTTATAGTAAGTTTGACTTTCTGACTTTAGTAGCTCCGTTTTGCCTAAAAGTTGCAACGCTTGATCTTGATAGCTTGAGGGTTACTCGGACGCCAACCTCGGGTGCAGACCTGCTATTTATAGCCGTGCTCTGACTTACTAAAAATAGTAAGTTCTCCGACTTTGCTCAAATTTTGCCAGCAGGTACCTTGAAGTGTGCTGACATGGGTGGGGTACTTCGTTTCGGCTATTTTTGGATTTTACCCCCTATAAAAGTGGAAACCCTAATTTGACTTGTATGTATCCCGAACGGTCTCCGTTTGACTTCGTTCCTTCTGCATGTCGTTCTGTTTGCTGAACTGGAGTGTTGGGGGCGGTTGCCAGAGTGTACCTGCTAAAAATAGAAACTGCCTGAAAAAGTGACTCATCCACTGCCGGATGGTTTTGCATGTCATATTGCCCGCGGGATCTCAAAAAACCCAGAAAAACCCAGAAAACTGGTCTGTATGCATGCACTGGCTAAAAATAGTAAGTCCTCAAAACTCGATCTTCTCCGCCTGCAAGTCACACCGTTGTGAAGCTCTCGAAAAACCCATAAAGAAAAAACCCGACATGCGTTGAAAAACACTGCATGCGAACCCTAAAAATAGCCTCCGAAGGCTGAACTCTGAAAGTGGTTGTCTCGGTTTGCATGTTACATCACTGCGAAGGTTTTGGAAAACCCAGAAGGATTCTCCAGACATGTATCTGAAAAGCTCATGTGGAAACCCTGAAAATGGCTCTTGAAGCCTGAACTGCCAAAAATAGCAAGTCGTCTGATCTGGCTCAAAATTTACGTGTAGGCAGCTTGATGTTACCCGGATGCAGTGGAACTGACAGAATTCCAAAATCTCAATAAAATAGTCCCAAATTGAATACTTACTAAAAATAGTAAGTTGCCGGAATACAGTGAAAATTTAGGGGGACTCTGCTGGAAGTCTTCTGACTGCTGCACTAAGCTTAGATTTCAATTTTATGACTCGGTTTGACCTTAAATAAGCCTGAAGGATGAAAACCCTAATTACCTAGACTTAACCAATATTTCAACCTGGGTCAAACAACGGGACATCCCCGGAAGGACCAGAGACCAGAGAGAGAGCGAACCAAAGCCAAAAGACCAGAATGGAGCAAAATTTAGGGGGTCCCCATCTTGATGGGGTGATGTGTGAAAAAGGTCACAACAGGTGTGGCAAAACTGGAGAGGGTATCACATGCTGACCCAATGCCTTTTCCAGGCGAGAAACGTGAAACACATTATGGACCTTGCTATCAACTGGCAAGTCCAACTCATAAGCAACCTCGCCCACTCGTCTGACAACACGAAATGGACCATAGTAGCGAGGCTTCAGCTTCTCTGCCCCACTCTTACGCAGAGTAGACTGACGATATGGCTGCAACATAAGGTAAACCATATCACCCACATCAAAAGTACGCCCAACCCTCTTCTGATCAGCATACTACTTCTGCTGATTCTGTGCCCGTTGGATATTGTCTCGGAGAGACCTCAAAATGTCTTGTTGACTCTGCATCATATCCCTTGCACTCGACACTCTGCTATCGCTCAATATCAAATCCAAAAGGTTGGGCGCCTCATACCCATACAAAGCCATAAAGTGTGTCATTTGTATCGTCATGTGGTGAGTCGAGTTATAACAATACTCGCAGAGATAGATCCACCTCACCCAAGCTCTCTACTGTCCAGCTATATAATTACGCAAATAACCTTCCACCCACTTATTTAAAATCTCTGTCTGCCCATCTGTCTGCGGGTGGTAGCTGGTACTCAATGTCAGTTCGGTCCCACAAAGCCTGAACAACTCCTGCCAAAAGTTGCTCATGAACCGACTGTCTCTATCGCTGACTATCGTCCGAGGCAACCCATGCAGCTGGAATACCTCTCTGAAAAATAACTCTGCAGTCTGCGACGCTGTGAAGGTAGTAGTAATCGGGAAAAAATGCGCATATTTAGTCAACCAATCAACCACTACGTAGATGCAATCTTTACCTTGGGCTTTCGGCAAGCCTGTGATAAAGTCCATTGATAAACACTCCCACTTCCTGTCAGGTATCGGAAGTGGTTGGAGCAATCCAGCAGGATATATGTGCTCCTACTTGTTCTGCTGGCAAACAGAACACTCTGCAGCCCAGTCAACCATGTCATGACGAATGAGTCTCTCCATCCGTCTGTACGATACCATCCTCAGATTACTGTCTCTAATGGCTTTGATGACATGAGGTCTCCCATTAGCCTTGAACTTCATCTCCATGTCTCGTAGATTGAGTGTGAACTCACCCAGATCATGAGGCCATGCCATCCCTAACACCACATCGGTATCCCCCATATTAACAACATAGAATTCAGTCTTGAACTCATAGTTGTTCAATCGCATCGGAAGATCAGTTATTTTCCTATCACACTTGAGGGTGTATCCATCAGCTACCTTAACCCGAATGCCCTCAAACTCTTCTGTCTGTATGCCACGCTTCTCAACCAAACGTGCATCTATGAAGTTGTGCGTTGCACCTGTGTCAAGCAGTGTTATAACTTTCTGACCAGCTAGGAGCCCACGTAGCCTAAAAGAGCCATCTCTCTGAAGACTAGTCAAGTGTGCCTCCTGTAATTTCCTTCCACCATCATGTTCACTATCATTTTCAGACTTTTCATCATCTGAATGTTCTGAATCAGCTTGCTGGTCTGACAGATCAGATTGCTCTTCACCCTCATAAAACCACTCCATTTGATTACTTTTGGCTTTAGGACGAAGAGGGCATATATGTTTTTCATCATAGGGTGCCTTGCACCAAAAACATAACTTCTTCTTGCGTAGTTCGTTCAATGTCTCTCTGTCAAACGGTGGTGCATTATTTCTTTTAGGATCAGGTGGATCTCTCTTCCTGTCAAATGGTCTATCTCTATCAAACGATCTATTTGGCCTTGAGTTTGGCGTAGAACCCGAAGAGAACCTGTTGCGAGGTGCTGCATGCTCCATAATGCGTGCCTTCCTCATCGCCTCCTGAAGGGTGGGAGGATCAAATGCCTTGACCCATCCTCTCATCGGCTCATATAACCCCTCGGTGAAGAGAATGACAAGTCTCCTCTCCGAAATACCTGTCACCATGATTGCCATTTTCTGAAACTCCCCAATGTAAGCATCCAAACTGCCTGTCTGTCTGAGCTGTGCTAGCTCTCTAAAGTAAAGTTCTAGATCTTTTTTATCAAATCGCTCAATCAGCTTGCCAGTGAAATCCTGGTAAGTAGTAACCCGATGATGACCTAGTGTGTACATGCCGTGATGCCACCAATCATGCGCCAATCCATCAAGGTGTAGTGTGGCAAATTTAATGGCCTCGTCCTCCTGCATAGGTCTCAAAGATAGGTAATTATATAACTTCTAAATCCACGACCTCGTTGAATTCTTATCCGAGCCATCAAAATAAGGCAAGACAATCTTGCTCACTGCATGTTGAAGATCTCTGTTCACCTGTGGTGGCTGCTGGTACTGATGAGCTCTGCGCTCAAATGTACCTCCACCTCTGGGCTTATGCACATCCATAAACTCATGAAATGTCAACGACTGTCTAATCTCAGGAGTCAGTGTAGAATACTCTCCAAACAGTCTGGTCACGTCTGCCACTGAAGTGCCATGCTGTGGCTGAAACTCAGTATGGTGACCCTGTTGCTCCGTCTCCGGAGTCGGTGGTGCCTCTCTACTGATAAAGGTAGGTTGTCCAGGCCTACGCTCGTGAACAACCAGTGACAGTTGCGGTCGTGTAGACATTTGTGGCTGGTCTATGCCTCCCGAACCACTGGACTGCCCTATTTGAATGTAATGCTGGTGAGGCGGAGTATACTGTCTTATGGTGCCTATCAACTGTGACATCATGTCCATCATGTTGTCATGTCTACTCCTGTATTCTGCCTCAGTCATCTCAGCATTTTCTTTCTCTTTCCCTGAATCTCTAGGAATTTCTTGATCTGCCATGAGTGTAGTCACACTGTTTTCACTGCTGCAAGGGCTAAACCTGTGTATACCAAGAATCCCTGATACTGTCTCACCTTTTGGAATAGGTGGACCTGTCCAATCCTCAACTCTGCCTGTTCCTCTACCCTTATTGTAAAATATAATGTCTCTACTCATGAAAAGGCATCTAAAAAGCAAACTTCTGAATGAAAAAGCACAGGCTGGCAGGACTTTTGTGCTCTGATACCACTGTAAGAACCCTGGTGGTTCTCAACCCCGAAACCCTAACTGTGAATTTTGTTTTTTTGCAAGTTTTGTGTTTTTGATAGATTTTTGCAAATAACAGAAGGCTGCGATTTTCCTCAAAATTGCTAATAAATTCAAAATAAATTAAAATCCTCTAAATAAGCTTTGAAAATGTTCAGAGAAGGTAGGCGCATCATTTTATTTCACTTCCAGAGCATTTACAATATAAAAATATGACATATGAATTAAATATGAATTTATTTCAAAAACCTGATTTTTTCTTCTTGCTGGCGCCAGAATACAGAGAGAATGGTACGGCTGAATGGAGTAATGAATCTCTGGTCTCTAAAAATCAATGCTGAATCTCTGAAAACCCTAGGCGCACCCAAACTGACTGATAGAAGCTAAGATCTAAAGATGTCCACTGGCAACTGAGAAAGTACAGCTTGCTGGTACAGAAATGTACGGCCCCAACAGCAGCATTAAATAAAGTACGGATTCAATAAATAAGTGCCAGATCTCTGTGGTGAGAACTCTGTGAAGTCGCCTCAACTGCAAGATGATTATTCTCTGTCAAACCCTGAATGAATCAATCAATAAACTCGATCTGTAACCTCTGTGTGAAGTCACCAAGAGACAATCTTCAACTGGTATTGCACAGTCTCAGTATGTCAAATTCTGAAGAGGTATCGTTCTCCAGAATCTATTCGTCTGTTGAAACCCTAGGTTTTGCAAACTCCAATGCTCAGAGCAAATACAAGACAAATTTGAATAACATATCATAATGGTTCGATTTGTCTTTCCTGTGAATATATATCTCTCTTGAAAAATTCGACCCAATAGCTCTTTTTTAATAATCATTTAATGAAATGATTAAATTCGCCTTTAAGACTTAGGAGAAATTATAAATAATTAAATGACGTCTCATAAATGAATAATAATTATTCATTATGTCAAATATATCACTTTATTATAAAGTATTAAATATACCATTTAATTATTAATATTTAAATATATTAATAAAGTGACTTTAATATAAAGTCAAAATATTAAATATTCAATAATCATTAAATACTCCTTATTTCTCCATCTGACCATCAAATTGAAGAACTGGGTCGACTCTAAGCTGACCAGCTGAACCAGGTGCCTTGCCAAAAATAGCAGCTTCCGCCTGCCCTACTTTCTAAAAATAGATAGTCTCTGAAAAACCACTCCGAATGATTCTGCGAAGGCCCAACCTGAAACAACTGCAATACTGAAGCTACAAAACACTGAGTAACTGCCTTAGAAGATCCTTTGCACACATCTGTCAGCCTACGAGGATCGAAATAATAGGCTAACCACATAACCAGCTGCGCTGACTAGGATGGGGACATCACAGCCTACCACCTCTCCAGGGCTGCAACGGACTATGAGTGGAACCCCCACCCCTCCATGGCCCAACCAGGCCTTGGGATTGGGCAGACTATGAGTGGAATTTTCACCCCTCCAGGGCCCATCCCTGCCTTGGGTTTCGGGGGCAAACTTAAGTGGGGTTTTTAGGCACCACTTCCCTCGCACCCTTCCTCCCAATAAGCTTACAAACACAAAGAAGACAATCTTTTAGCAATCCAATACATTTGCATTTATTACTGATTATTTAAGTCAATATCAACATCATTACCATCATGATAATACTAAAGAAAGCATTACACCAATAATCATATTAGCACTATTTGTTTCTTATATTCAAAATATGCTAAATATTATTGCTAAGTGAGTACATCACTTGAGTTGCTATATCTCTCCATGTTTCCTTACTCGCCTCCTTCAACCTTATACTAAATTGATCATAGGATGAGGACAATTCATAAATATACATAATCTACTTATGTTTATATAAAAGAGTCATCATTACTTATAAGTATCATCATTAGTATTCATATATATATGTTTATATAATTATTCTTTCCTTCTTCATATATATTCTTTATTCATTGCATATTATTCATTATAAAATTTATCTATATCTATGCATATATACTAGCATGCCTATTAAATAATATCTATATTAAATGGCTCTATATTCCAATGCATAACAATCATTGTTGTTGCTGTTCTAAATTGCAAATCATATTTCTCCATGTTTTTCCCCCTTACTTATTTTCTTTCCTTATATTTATACCATTCAAGGTAGGTGACTCATGGGGGGAATGTATTGTTTGGTGAAAGAGGTGACTTTTCCAAAATATATCCCTTTGTTAGATTTAATTGCTGCCTTTATTATCACAATAATATCTATTTTTAAAATAATATATTATTACCAATAATTATGATATTTCAGATTTATACTTATTTTATTATTTTATTTTGATGTTTTATTGAACATATTTTAACATTAAAGTATAATAATAAAACCAATTTGCTAATATCTTATTATTATTTATTCTAATGTATTACAATCTTTGATATGTAATGATTATAATATTTATTTATTATTATTATTTTTGATATTAAGTTATTTAATACTAGAATGTAATAACAATAATTTGCCTATATATTATTATTATATTTGTTATTTCATATTTATATATTTTTATATTGATATGATACACATTTATTTTATATTTAATATTAATATTGCTATTTAGTTTATTTATTAATTTATTTGTATTTTAACACTTGGTATTTATGGTTTTGCGATTTTGGGGACATCACAGTCATCCTAGCCAACATATATATCACGTATGAGCTCATATAAAAAGTATTCGTCTTCCTCAGGCTCCTGAACTGTTCATCAATATTGTCGCTAATCATCCTAGCCCAATCAACATACTCCTTTCCCTCCAAGATGATCTCGATGAAGTAGAACATCCAAGGCTCGAAGATGTAGGCCTGCGCACTCCCATTTATTCGACTAAACATCATTATCAAGTCGTAGTATTCTTGTTTCACAGCTTCGGCAATTATCTATTTCGGGAGTTTAGTGCGTGGTGGCTTTGGCTTCTGCATCCAGACTCTGTTGATGATTGCAGCAACCCTTTTGAAGGAGGAATACATTTTATTTGCCCTTTCCTTTGTTGTGTATAGCATCCTCTCGGAAGTAGGAATCCCAAATGCCTCCCCAATAGCATCTGGCGTGAAGTTGGCAAGCAATTTGCCATCTGGAGAGACAATGGTTCTACGCTCCGGCTTGTAGCAATTTGCGCACTCCATGATTAATTCCGGACATGAATCGCTGGTGGATAACTAGTAGCTGCGTAGATCCCACTTTTCATAATATTATGTGCCATGATTGACAGTTGATGGCCCCCTAGCCCAAACATCCTTGATTTGAGTGCATTGAGATTAAATGAACAAAGGTTTGTGTCATTTAATCCCACCAACTTTGAAGTAATTGCTGACTTCAGAAGAAATGGATTGGCGAGCTTTTTGATCACTGCCTGTTGGGATGAGCTAGCTTTACCTGTTTCAGTATTTGCAACTCTGCCTGCAGCTCTGCTTGTTCCTGCAACATCTTTTGCTCCAGCCATCTGCAAAAATTAAATAGAATAATAAGTTAGACTGCATATTTTTAATAAAATAAAACAATTCCCGAGATGGCTGTGGATACGGAGTTAGCTTTGAAAATAAAATTCCTCAGCATAAATTTCTAACTCCAAACCTCAAACTATATAAAATCTTCCGAGCTTAGAAAGAAGCTTTCAGCAACTTCACTTCCGACTGATGAAGAAAAATTGCAGCAAACTAATAACTTTCAGCAAGTAGCCAATTTCTCTAGCACAAATAATTCGAACTTTTGACTTCACTTTGTCAACTTCAGCCTTTAACTTCAGCAGTTGGAAGAATAAAGAGTTGCCAACAGCATGAAATTTCGACTTCTTTTCAACTCCCAGCAATTAATTTCTTTAGCACTTCGACTTTCAGCAACTTGAAAATGAGGATCTCCGGGAAAATAAGAAATCTTCTGCAACTTCGAAAGTCTGTAGCAACTTCAACAACTTGGAAATAAAATCTCAACTTCCCAACACGGAATTTCAAAACTTGCAGCAAGTGCGCATTCTAGAGGGTCTACTCTTATTTTGCCACTTAGAAAATTTTCAAGTGATCACCTTACCCTTGGGCGCAAATTAGCCTAGAGGCTTTCACTTTATTGTCCATGGACTTTGAAATTCTCTGCTTGGTTGATCTAGGCTTGGGCGCATTTGACATAGCCCACTTCCATTTCGCAATGCCTTAGAATTTTTTTTGTGTTAACTTTTCCATGGTGGGCGCCTTTGATGTTGGTAGCTTTCAATCTATGCCTTGGAAAAATATTCACTTACCTCTACAACAAGCTGGGCGCATTTCACCCTTGATGCTTTCATACGCCTTGGAAAAATTCCCTAGACTCCTAGCACAAGGGCGCATTTCCATGGTGGAGGTTTTGTTTGATGGGCGCATTTGGAAGGGGTTACTTTTATTTTTAACACTTAGGCGTTTTCCTCTTTTCAGCAACCTTGGGCGCATTTACATGTGGGAGCTTTCATTTCTCTTGAGGGCACATATGAGGTAGGCTACTCTGACTTTCATGCCTTGGTCGTTTTACCCTTTTCACTTGAGATGGGCGCATTTTGGAGGGTGAACTTGCACTTGCCATACTTAAGCGTTTTTTTCTTGCTAGAGGTGGGGTGCATTTCACATGAGCTGCTTCTATTTGGGGCGCATTTCATACTCCTCAATTTCATTTTACATGCCTTAGGATATCTCTTAAAACGCCTTTTAACTTGTCTTGGGCGCATTCTACCTATGGAGCTTCCATTTACTTGCCTTAGAAATATTTCGGCTCTCCACTCACCTTGGGGCGCATTCTACATGAGCTTCTTCAATCCAAGGGCGCATTTCATAGGGTGAACTTTCACTTTCCACGCCTTAGAACTTTTTCAAGGCATCATCACAAGGTGGGCGCATTTTGACTAACTCACTTCCATTTGAGGGCACCTTCTGCTAGGTGGGCTTTCAATTCTCTTGCCTTAGACAATTTTGAAGTCACTTCCTCGAGATGGGCGCATTTACATGGGTCTTCTTCCATCCAAGGGCGCATTTCATAGGGTGAACTTTCACTTTTGACTTAGGCAAAATCTTATGTATCAACCCCTTCATGCTCATGGGCGTGTTTTGCCCCTCAAGCTTTTGTTTTCACCCCTTAGAGAATTTTCCAAGTCTTTGCCTGCCCTTGCCCTCACATTCTATTTTTAGTAAGCCTTTGCTATTTTGATCTCCACAGCTCCGTTTGTCATGAGATTTTCACCATATGATCCCCGTAGTCTGATGAACTTGTTTTTGCCTGTCTCTTGCCCTGACTTGCTAATTATAGCCACCTACTATTTAAAGTAAGTTCCAAAGTTGCCTGACTTCTGTAGCTTTGTTTGACTTGAAACTTGCTATGCCTGATCCTGATAACTTAAATGCCCTGTTCACACCTACCTCTGGCGCAGACCTGCTATTTATAGCCGTGTCTTGACTTACTAAAAATAGTAAGTTCTCCGATTTTGCTCAAATTTTGCCATTAGGTTGTTCAAATGATACTGACCCTGATGGGGTACTTCATTTCGACTATTTCTGGATTTCACCCCCTATAAAAGTGGAAACCCTAATGTTGACTTGCATGTACCCTGAACGGTTTCCGTTCGACTTTGTTTCAGTTGTATGTTGTTTTGCTTGCTGAATTGGAGTGTCGGGCGGCTGTCTGAGTGTACCTGCTAAAAATAGAAAATTCCTAAAAAGTGACCAATCCACTGTCGAATGATTTTGCATGTCATATTGCCTATGGGATCTCAAAAAACCCAGAAAAACCCAAAAAACTGGTCTGCATGCGTGCACTGGCTAAGAAAAGTAAGCCCTCGAAACTTGATCCCTTTTGCTTGCATGTCACATTGTTGCGAAGCTCTCGAAAAACCCAGAAGGAATATCCGGACATGCGTTAGAGAACTCTGCATGCAAACCCTAAAAATAGCCTCCGAAGGTTGAACTCTGAAAGTAATCGTCTCGGTTTGCATGTTATATCATTGCGAAGGTTTTGAAAAACCCAGAAGCAATCTCCAGACATGCATTGAAAAATCACATGTGTGAACCCTGAAAATGGCTTTTGAAGCCTGAACTGCCAAAATTAGCAAGTTGTTTGATCTTGCTCAAATTTTACGTGCAAGTGCCTGAATGTTACCTGAATGTGATGGAATAGTTAGAATTCCAAAATCTTGATGAAACAGTCCCCGATTGAGTACTTACTATAAATAGTAAGTTGTCAGAATTTAGTGAAAATTCAGTGGAACTCTACTGAAAGCTTTGTGATTGTAGTACTAAGCTCAGATTCCAATTTGATAACTCAATTTGACCTATCAAAAGCCTGAAGGATAGAAAACCCTAATTTCACAGACTTAACCAATATTTCAACCTGAGTCAAACGATGGGACATCCCCGAAAGGACAGAAAGACCAGAGGGAGAGAGAGAGGCAAAGCCAAAAGACCATAATGGAGCAAAAATTAGGGGGTCCCCATTTGAATGGGGTGATGTGTGAAAAAGGTCACAACAGGTATTCCAAGGGGACTTACGTAATTGTTCAACTTCTTGAAGCAGATGAAAGATTTTGACTAGGATGCTCTGACTTCTAAATTAACCCGAAAATGCTGAATTTAAAAGGGTGTAAGGATTAGGGATGCTATCATCTACTCTAAAGGGTGGAACGTGGGGATTAACTTAAACAATCTCCAAACCACACTCTGCTTTGCCTCCCTTCAGACAACTTCCACAAAGTCGGTGCAATCTTCAAAGGATGAGAAAAGTGTTCAAATCGTGACACAACATTTTCATACCATCACAACGATGCATATGGACATATGAGCCACAATCGAAGTTAAGTGCTATTACTCCAGTTGACCACGCAAGGTGGACTTACCGTCAGCAAGCCTGCTAGCAGTATGGACGAAAGAAGACTTGCTGAAATTAAATGCCACATTCCGCAGCTAACAATTACTTGCATGAAATAAAACCTACTTTACTTTAAGCTACTTTAAGACCGTAAATGAATTGGAGAGACGAAAAAGCCTTGCTAGCTACTCACAATAACAGATAGAACCACCAAGCAATGATAAATCTTTGTATTATGAGAGTGTTCACAGCAACTTCTTACAAAGTCCTCAAATGGGAAAACTTTCTTTCCTCTTCAATCTAAACTATGCAATCTATGCTATGCTACTTCTAAGTTCTATCTCCTAACTATCTCTCTTATCTCTTGATCTAATCTAATTCTACATCTAATAGATTACAAACGAGGGGGGATGCCCCTTTAATAATAAGCCCATTTCAATGGACGGTTCAGATCTGATTACAATAAAGGGCTCAGATTGAGCCACATATGCCCTAATTAGGGTTTCTGCCCTAATTAGGGTTTCTGCCCTAATTAGGGTTTCTGCCCTAATTAGGGTTTCTGCCCTAAAAACCGCTATAGAGGGGAGTGGGGCAATAAATGCACAAAATATTCTCCACTCCTCATCAAGAACCACTACGAGCAATTAATGCCCACTATCTTCCTCTAGAAGATTCTCGTCCAGAAACGTGTTCCCACTGTTCTGCCTGCCAATTCTGTTGCATTAGGAGGAGAGGCGAGTATATGGTGATGAGCAAGGAATTTTTCTCGTTTAGCCCTCCCGTTGTTTTAACTTTGGACACATTCTTCCTTGTAACCTTCATATTTCTCTAGCACACTGCCTTGGGCGCATTTGCCTCTTTCGCATCACATTCTTAATGCCTTAGACAAATCCTTACTGCCATTTCCTTTTTCCAAAGTTGTAACGTTGTCCAACTTCATCACCTCAAGCCTTGGCTTCGGCGTTCATCCTACAAAACAAAAAGAAGTGCATTAGAACACTTATAATATAAACTCACTTCCCTTACCTAGTTTCCATGTTCTGACCTCCAAGGTCTGCTTGACCTCTAATAAAATTCATCATTTTATAGCAAATCCTCATAACTTATCAACATTTGCGTGCTAGGGCGCATGCCATCTTGATGTTTTCATCCGCTTGTCTTAGCAATTTCATTCACCTGCCTTTAGGAGCTTGATGACTTAGATAAAATTCCACTCGCCTTGAGCTTGAGTGCATTTGACCCCCTCTGCTTTCTTTTTCCATGCCTTAGAAAATTTATCCATCTGAGCCTTAGGAAATTTGCTAAACGGGTGCCAGGCTAAAATCTTCGTCAAAACAACATGAGCAAGGTATGGAAGAATTTTAAATCATCTCCCAGTGGGAAATGTCCAATACCCAGAAGAAATTTCCCCTCAGAAATCATCATTTTCATGGGTGTCCAAATGAAGTGGTAAGTTTAATTTTTATTATTTTTGAAAAATAATAAAAATTACTAACGTTTATTCATTTTCAATCTTGGGCGCACCTCACACCTGCAGTCTTCATTTTTCACGCCTTAGCATTTTCTTGTTTTCCTAAAGAAATTCTTTCCTGTCTCTGGGTGCATTTCATCCATTCTTTGGAAATTTCAAACTTCACCTCCCTTTAGGCATATTCCTCATTTTCACTTTAGAAAATGCCTTAGAAAAATTTAATTAAATTTTGCTAATCTTACCCTTGGAGGGTGCATCTTATGTATCATATGCTTCTATTTATCTCTTAAGCATTTTCCATGCCTTAGAATTTTACCCTACCTCATCCACAAACAAGGGCGCATTTGCTAGACCAAGCTCTCACTTTCACAGACTTAGAAACTTTTCCAAGTATTATCTCCCTCTTGGGCGCATATGGGCTACTTTCATTTTTGTGCATGCCTTAGAAGAATTTTAATCCTCACCCTTGCCCCAAGGTGGGCGCATTCTTTACCCTCAACTTTCATCTTCTAACGCCTTAGGCATTTTCCTTCCTTGCTTGAGCTGGGCGCGTTTTAATGTGCAAGCTTTGATTTTCATATGCCCTAGGCGTGTTTCTTCATGCGCGCATTTGACATAATCTACTCCCATTTTGTGCCTTAGAAACCTTTGAGGTGGCTTTATGCAAGGTGGGCGCATTTAGGTAGGCATGCTTTCATTTCGTGCATTAGAAAATTTTCAACCAGGAAGCTATCTTGTCTTGCCTTGGGCACATTTAGGAGGGGGAGCTTTTATTTTGTAACTTAGGAATTTTACACACCTCATGTTCACTTCCTTTGCTGGGCGCATTTTGCCCCTTGGAAAATACTTCAGCATGTTTACTTTCTTTGCTGGGCGCATATAGAAGGGTGTGCTGCAATTTTTCATGACTTAGAAGAATTCTAAGTCCCTTCCTTCCTCAAGGGCGCATTCCAACCCATGAACTTCTATTTTCCTTTACCTAGAAATTTCTTCACCATATAACCTTAGCTGGGTGCATTTCAGCCTTCTAGCTTCTACTTCATTTACTTAGAAACTTTCAACCCTCATTTCCTTCATGGGCGCATATAGAATGGTATGCTGCAATTTTCATGACTTAGAAAAATTCTAAGTCCCTTCCTTCTTGAGGGCACATTCTAGGGGTGCTGCTTTTATTTCAACTTGCCTTAGAATATATTCTTAGCACCTTGCTTGTGATGGGCGTGTCTTGATGGGGGAGCTCTGGCTTGAGGGCGCCTTTTCATGTGGTGCTTCAAGTTTGTTCATGCCTTAGAATTTTTACAAGTCCTCCACTTCAAGGTGAGGGCGCACTTGAGGTAGGGTGTTGCTTTTCTTTTGAATATCTATACTTAGGCATTTTTCCACCCTCTTTAGCTCATGGGTGCGTTTTGCCCCTTTAGCTTTTGTTTTTTCCTTAGATTATTTTTAAGCACCCTCAATACCCTTTCCAAGGTGAGGGCGCATTTGATGTAGGCCACTTTGATTCTCATGTCTTAAAATTTTTTATGACCCTCTTCTATGACTTGGGCGCATTTGAGGGTGGGAGCTGCCAGTTTCCATCACTTAGAATTTTTACCATCATCTTTTCAAGACAGGGCACATTTGAGGGTATGAGGAGGAATTTTCTTGCCTTAGAAAAATATTTCCAAACTTTACTCAACTTGCCAAGGGCGCATTTAACATGTGCTAGAGGAACTTCAACACTTAGAAATTTCTCAACTCAACTTCACTTGTTGGGCGGATTCCACACGTCCTCTTGCCAGTTTCAACTTGGAAATCTTCAACGCCCCAGCTATCTCTTGCCATTCTATTTTTAGCAAATTTTGGAGAACTGTGACTCTTCATGGCTTTTCACTCGTTTTGAACTTGGAACTGGCATGATATGTTTCTTGTGACCTTGCTACCCTGTTTATACCTGTTGCCCAAGCTCATCTGCTATTTTTAGCTTGCCTGCTATTTTTAGCAAACCCTAAAGTTGCCTGACTTCTGCAGCTCCGTTTGACTTGAACTTTTCACCACGTGATGCTCATTGCTTGGTGAACCTGTTCACACCTGTCCCTCGTGCTGACTTGCTATTTATAGCCATGTTTTGGGGACGACTTACTATAAATCGTAAGTGCTTAGATTGCGCTCAAATTTACCGGTAGACTGCTCAAAGGATGCTGATCGTAGTGGGATACTTTCGTTTTTCCAAATTTTGGCTTTTTACCCCTTCTTTTAGGCATCGAAGCTGGAACCCTAATCTGACTTACATGTGTCCCGAATGACCTCTGTTTGACTTGATTTCTGTTGCATGTTGCTTTGTTCGTGAAACTGAAGTGTTAGGGAGCTGCTGGAGTGAAACTGCTATTTATAATAAGTGTCCAGAAAGTGGTTAATCTGATGTCGGATGAGTTTGCATGTCACAGTGCTCATGGGATCTCAAAAAACTCAGGAAAACCCAGAAAATTGGGCAACATGCGGGCATTGGCTAAAAATAGTAACTCCCTGAAAACTGATCCATTTTGTTTGCATGTCACACCACTGCGAAGCTCTCGCAAAACCCATAAGGAATATCCGGACATGCGTTGAAAATTTTTGCATGCAAACCCTAAAAATAGCCTCGGAAGATTGTATTGTTGAAAGTCACCATCTCGATTTGCATGTTATACCACCGCGAAGGTCTTGAAAAACCCAAATACATTCCCCAACATGCATTGAAAAATAATACCTATAAACCCTAAAAATGGCTCCTGAAGCTTGAACTGCTAAAAATAGCCAGTTGTTCGATTCTATTCAAATTTTATGTGTAGGCACCCTGAAGTTACCTAGAAGTGTTGATGCATTCAGAATCCCGAAATTTTGAGGAAAAGGCCTCATATTAGGTACTTACTAAAAATAGTAAGTTGTCCGATTTCAATGAAAACTCACTGGGATCCTGCCACGAACTCTCTGATTGCAATGCCAAGCTCAGCTGTCGATTAGTCAACTCAATTTAACTTCAATTAAGCCTGAAGGATGAAAACCCTAATTTCACAGATAGCCAAAATTCCAAATTAGGTCAAAGATAGGGACACCCTCGAAAGGACAAAAAGATCGGAGAGAGAGACAAAACAACCCAAAAAACCAAAGCCAAAAGACCAGAATGGAGCAAAAATTAAGGGGTCCCCATTTGAATGGGGCGATGTGTGAAAAGGGCACAACACTACTCTTCAATTCATCCGTAGTTATTTCCTCAGCAACCAACCTCCTGACAAAGATAGCCTCTAGCGTATTGAGGACTCCATCAAAAATATTTGTCATGGCCTTTGTAACCCTAACCGAATTTGCTTGTGCTGCATCATAGAATCGTCGGCTTGTGACCACTGAAGAATACCAGTCAGCGAAGTCGTATCTATCACCTTCCTGAATCACGTCTCCCTCAACCAAAGTCTGCAAAGGCGTGTGCATCAAAGCCTCTAGGCGAAGAACAACCCTGGTTTGATAGATACGAGCCTCACCCTAAGCATTATTAACTGCCTCCATCCGTGCCATAATATTGGAGGCATGTCGATAGGCATGTGCAAGATCCTCCATAAACTTTTTTGTCTCAGTACGAACAGTGGCAACCCACTTATCTGCCTCCTGTGCCATCTTTCTCAAATCCTCCAATCCACTGACTGACTCTCTAGGAAATTCTGTTGGGAGCTCAATTGCCGGATTTTCTTGCCCACAAGGACAAGACAAGTGTTGTACATAGCCAATTAACGTTTTGTGCTCCGTCTTCAATCTTTTGTATTTGCCCTCAGTACAGAGCAATCTGTCCTTGAGTGCCTGATATGAATTATCGCACTCTTCAATCACCTGTGCTCCAGTAGGGCGGCCAAGCTCCATAGTAGTGATCACATAATTTTTGGGAAAAGCCTCATCCTGATCACATTGTATCCTAGGTACAACCACGTGAAGCGTATGAGAGCCATCCTCATTAGTTGAAATCTTAGAAAATTTTCTAGCCTTCTTCTTCATTGGAGATGCACTGATCCTACTCAACAATTCTTCCATCTCAACTGTCAGATCAGTCTCATCAACAGGATCATGCCTCATCGTGTCCCTTAGCCATTCTGGCACTTCTTGCTACAGCTCAGAAATAATGAAGGGCTGTTCATTTTTGGCTTCTACTTCACAAACTTCTTCTATGCCTTCATCTTGGCGAAACCCATCAATCTCAATAGGCTCGGTATCTCCTGAATTTTGGGTTTCCTGCCCCGAAGTAGCATCATCCTCAAGAGTTGCCTCAATCTCATGCTGGAAATGAATATCAGTGGCCGTTTCTTCCTCTAACTCCTGCTGATTTTCCTCCCTAGGCATATTGATGCTTTGGCCCACTGACTCCCTACGAGGTCGCTGATGTGTTTCCTGTATCCTCTGTTCTTCATTCAATGTTGCTCTTTGATCAGAAAACAATGAAACATTTTGTAGGCTTGAAGAATGTGTCCCCGATGGAGTATGTGATGCCTTGTCAACTCCTTGAGGCTCAGGTTGCATTGGCTCCTTTCCTCGTGGTTTTGGAGCTTGAGTAACCTGCCTTCTTGACCTAGCAGCAGGTGATTTATGATCTCCCATTGAATTGTACATAAGGGGAAACGACCTGCCCTTAAGCCAGTTTACACGCCTCTCCACCCAACTCTGTGTGAATGTCAAGACTGGAATGCAAAGCGTATCCAAATCTGTAATCTCTGGCTCTGACCAATCTGGAAGTGGGAGTGGCGTGTCCCTTACTGTTTCATAATCAGCTTGTATCACATTTATATCTTCCTCAACATGATCCGGCACTAGGACAATCTCACATTCTCTGATCATATCCAGTGGTATCCTTGAAAACATCCTCTTCCTAATTTCAGCCTCATCCACTGCACTCACCCAAAAGTCTTCAATTTGTGCCTTATGCCTGAATTTCTCAGATAGTATCCATCTGATATTTCTCTGGGGATCATAATGCTGTCTGCTGGTGTGATAGGAGAGGTGGAAGAATTGGAGTTCATTCTCTGCTTCCCTAGCTGCTTGCAGTGATGGACAAACTTCATCCGAATTCCCCATGCTGGTAGGGAATCCAAGTCCACCCTTCTTTTTCTTCTGAATCTTATTGTAGGCAATGAGCTGCCTAGATATCTCTAGCATCACAATTCTGTTTGTGGGATACCGGGGCAATTTGTATAGGTAAGAAGAAAATCCCTGTAGCCTGATGTAAGTAAACTTCAAAAACTGGATAAACTTGTGATGAGTCCTTTGCTGCAGCGTCCTCGTTATATGCATTGTGAAGGCATCATTGACTCTCTTGTAATTTGAAGTGCTTGTCAAATGCAACTGCGGACAAGCCTCATGAATTTTGAATTGTTGAGAGCCACACCCAATCGAGTCCTTGTATGATATCCCTCTATATTTTTTCATCCGGGCCAGCATGTAAACAATTGATGAGCTCATGTAAATGTTTTCGTTCTCCTTAGACTTCTGAGTTGTGTTCACGTGTTTTTTATGACAACATCAACACAGAATAAAAAATGCCCAACGGTCATTCTATTCTCTCTTGATCAAAGTATTCCTCATGCTAAGATTGCATGAAAGTTCATGCGTTCAACTCCAAGGTTCCTTTAACGCAAATAGACTCAGTTGGCTGATGTGTATATGCTGGGTATCTAAGGGGACTTACGTAGTTGTTCGATTTTGTGAAGCAATTAGGATATGAATGATTTGACAGTATGGCTCTGACTCTTAAATTAACCGGGAAATACTGAATTAAAAAGGGATAGGGATAGGGATTCTACAAATCTACTTCTAAAGGGGTGGAAGACGAGGATAGACTTAAACAATCTTCAAACCAAACTTTGCTTTGTCTCCTTTCGGACAATTCCGACAAAGTTGGTGCAATCTTCAAAGGATGAGAAAGGTGTTCAAATTATGACACAACATGTTCATACCATCACTACGATGCATACGGACATATGAGCCACAATTGAAGTTAAGTGCCAATACTCCAGTTGACCACGCAAGGCGAACTTACCATCAGTAAGCCCGCTAGTGGTATGGATGAAAAAAGATATGCTCAAATCACAACGCCACACTCCACAATTAACGACTACTTGCATAAACAAAGTCTACTCTACTCTATCCACTTGAATTGGATAGACGAACAAGCCTTGCTAGCTACTGACAATAGAAGATAGAACCACCAAACAATGATAAATCTTTATATTATGAGAGTGTTCACAACAACTTCTTACAAAGTCCTCAATGGGAAAACTTCCTTTCCTCCTCAATCTAAGCTAACTTCTAAGCTAAAAGCTATATGCCTTCTACTCTCACTCTGATTCAATTCTTGATCTAATGTCTAATTGATTACAAATGAGGGGGAATGCCCCTTTTATAGTTAGCCCATTTCAATGGACGGTTCAGATCTGATTACAATAAAGGGCTCAGATCTAGCCACCTATGCCCTAATTAGGGTTTTTGCCCTAAAAACCGTCACTGAGGGGAGTGGGGCAATAAATGCACAGAATATTCTCCACTCCCCTGCAGGAACCATAATGAGCAATTAATGCCCACTATCTTCTTCTAGAAGATCTTCATCAAGCAGCGCGTTCCCACTGTCCTGTTCTCGGATTGCAAACTCGATCAATCGGGCCAATACCGCCTCAACATCTTGGGCAGAAATCGGTGGAATATGGTTGAGCTGGAACTCCAAGACTGCTACCGTCTGTGCGTGCCGGATGTAAGACTTCTTCCATGCCACCAAGGCGTCCTAGGTTTGCTGAATAATACTAGAGAAAGTGGAGACATTCTCAAAGTCATCCAGGACAAGCGACCTCGCAGCTGAGAAGAATGGAGCCAGTTTGTCTTTCAAGCCATCAGCAGTTATTTCCTCTATGGCCAACTTTCTAGCAAATATGGCTTCTAATGTATTAAGGACTCCCTCCAAGATGTTGCCCATTGCTTTCCTCACTCTGGTTGAATCTGCCCTTGCTGCATCATGAAATCCACGGCCTGTGACCACCGAGGAGTACCAACTGGTGAAATCATACCTGTCACCATCCTGAATCACACCTCCATCCACCAAAGTTTGCAGAGGTATATGCATCAAAGCCCCCAAACGAAGTATAATCTTCGTCTGATAGATGCGGGTATCGCCCCAGGCCTGATCCACCATGTCCATCCATGCCAAAATACTTGAGGACTGCCGATAAGCGTTGGCGAGGTCCTCCATGAATTTCCTTGTCTCAGTACGAACATGGCTAACCCACTTGTCCGCTTCCGTTTCCATCTTCTTTAAATCTTCTAAGCCAACAACTGACTCCCTTGGAAGCTCTGGTGGACGTTCTACTGTTGGGTTTGCTGGTTCACCTGGACGTGCTAGACTCTGCACATATCCTATCAAGGTTTTGTGCTCCTTCTTCAATTTCTTATACTTCCCCTCTGTAAGGAGCAACTGATCCTTCAATGCCTGATAGGAGTTATCGAACTCTTCAACAATTTGGGCTCCCGTAGGACGACCCAACTCTACAGTGGTGATCACATAATTTTCAGGCCTCTCCTCGGTTCGATCACAATCCTCTCTCGAAACAGCCACCTGAAGCGTGCGAGAGCCTGACTCATCAGTCGAGATCTTTGAAAACTTCCTGGCCCTCTTCTTTTCTGGTGGCGCACTGATCCTCCTGAGGAACTCCTCCATCTCGATGGCTGGATCTGTATCATCCTCGGGTTCTCTTCTCATTTTGTCTGAAAGCCAATCCGGCACCGTCTGCTGCAGATTGCAAATGACTAGGGGCTGCTCCTCCGTTGCCTCCACCTCGTGCACTTCTTCTCTTCTCGCACTGTTCTGCTCGGGCTCATCATCTTCCACGAGCTGCGTATCTACGGACCCTTGGGTCCCCTGTTCTGTGTTTTCCTCTTCCTCCAATGTCATGTCCAACATCTGTTGGAAACGAGTGTCAGCCACTGTTTCCTCTTCTTCCTCTTGTCGGCTAGCCCTGGATGCACTGACGCTTATACTATCTGATTCTCGGATGTTGGGTTGATCCACCTCCTCAAGCTCCCGCTCTTCACCCAATCCTGCCCTCTAATCAGCAAATAATGAAATCACTCTCAAACTCGAAGACTGAGTCTGTGAGTGCATAGGTGATGCTTGTTCCATCCTCAACGGTATTGGCTGGGTTGGTACTTCTACTTGTGCTTCCGGTGTTTGAGGAACCTGCTTTCCCCTTCTCACCGATAGCGGCCTTGGGTCACCCATCAAGCTATAAGTAAGGGCGATCGATCTGCTCTTAAGTCTGCATACATGTCTATCGACCCAAGCCCTTGTGAAAGTCAACATCGGAATAGAGAGCGTGTCCAAGTCCATGATTTCTGGCTCGGACCAATTAGGTGGTGGGACCGAAGTATCCCTGATTGAACCATAGTCGGGTTGCATAATGTTGACATCCTCTTCCACTTGGTCGGGAACTGGAATGATCTCACATTCCCTGATCAACTTGAGGGGAAGCCTAGAAAACATCCTTTTCCTTATTTCAACCTCATCAACAGCATTTGCCCAAAAGTCTTCAATGTGGGCCTCGTGTCGGTACTCAACGTTCTGTATCATTCGGATGTTTCTGTAAGGATCGAAATCCTGTCTGCCTGTGTGATATGATAGATGATAGAATTGCAGCTCATCCTCTGCCTCTCGAGCTACCTGCAAGGAGGGACACACCTCAGTGGAATTTCCCATGGCAATAGGAAAGTCAAGTCCACGCTTCTTCTTCTTTTTTTGAATCTTATCATAGGCGATCAACTGCCTAGATATTTCCAGCATTATAATGTGATCGGTGGGGTACCTCGGTAGCCGTTATGGATACGAAGTGAACCCCTGCAGCCTAATGTAAGTGAATTTCGGAAATTGGATGAGCCAATATCCGTATTCCTCGATCAATGCTTGTGCCTCTTTGGATACTCTTTGCGGCGTTCTCCACTGAAGGGTCCTCGTGATGTGCATTGTGAATGCATCATTAGCCCGTTTGTAACTGGAGGGGTTAGCTAGATGCAACTGTGTGCAGGCCTCATGGATTTTGAACTGATCAGGTGCACAGCCTATCGGCTCCTTGTATGTAATCCCTCGATACTTGGTCATTCTTGCCAGCATATATATCACATACGAGCTCATGTAGAAGGTTTTCGTCCCCCTCAGGCTCCTGAACTGCTCATCTATGTTATCACTGATCATTCTTGCCCAGTCAACACATTCCTTTCCCTCCAATATGATCTCGATGAAGTAGAACATCCATGGCTCGAAGAAGTAGGCTTGTGCACTCCCATTTATTCGGCTCAGCATCATCATCATCAAGTCGCAGTATTCTTGTTTTACATCTTCGGCAATTATCTGCTTTGGGAGTCTAGTGCGAGGTGGCTTTGGCTTTTGCATCCATACTCTATTGATGACTGTAGCAACCCTCTCGAAGGAGGTGGAGTACATTTTATCCGCCCTCTCCTTTGATCTGTAGAGCATCTTTTCGGCAGTAGGAATCCCAAATGCCTCTCCGATGGCATCTGGCGTGAAGTTGGCAAGCAATTTGCCACCCGGCGAGACAATGGTTCTACGCTCCGGCTTGTAGTGGTTTGCACACTCCATAATTAGCTCCGGGCACTGAATTGCTGGTGGAAAACCAGCGGCTGCATAGATACCACTCTTCATGATGTTATGTGCCGTGACTGATGGTTGATGGCCTCCCAGTCCGTACATCCTAGACTTGAGTGCATTTAGATTAAATGACCCGAGGTTGGTGTCACTTAACCCTGCCAGCTTGGAGACAATTGCCGATTTTGGAAGAAATGACTTGGCGAGCCTTTTAATCATTGCCTGCCGGGATGAGCTAGCCTTGGCCGTTTCAGTGTTTGCAGCTCTACCTGCGGCTCTGCTTGTTCCTGCAACATCCTTTGCTCCAGCCATCTGCAAGAATAAGATAGAATAATAATAAGTTAGCTTGCAGATTTATAATAAAATAAAATAGCCTCTGAGACGGCTGCGGACGTGGAGTTAGCTTTCGAAAATAAAATTCTTCAGCATAATTATCTAACTCCAAACCTCAGACTGTATAAAAACTCCGAGCTTATAAAGAAGCTTTTAACGATTGCACTTCTGACTGGCGAAGAAAATCACAGCCAACTACTAACTTTCAGCAATGTGGTTATTTCCTCAACACAAAATAAATTAAATCTTTCTCCTCAAATTTTGTCAACCTCAGCAACTTTCAACTTCTTCTCAACTTCAACAACAACGAACCTTCAGCAGCTCGAACAAATAAAATCTGCAGCAACTGTTTTGCAGCTCCAAAAAAAAAAAAACTTCCTCAGCACTCCGAGAATAAGATCTTCAGCACATAATAAATTTCTGCAACTCAACACTCTGTAGCAACGTCAACAAAGAAATCTTCCAGCAACTCCGGAAACCAACTTCAACCTTCAACTTCGAAATTGCAGCAACACACTTTCAGCTTTCAAAAGAAAGAGTCTCGGTAGATAAAAATTTCTCCAACACTTCGCACTTTCAGCAACTCAACACTCCGAAATAAGATAAACTCTCAAAGAATTTCTCTCCTCAACAACTTCGAAAATAAGATAAACTCTCAAAGAATTTCTTCAGCAACTTCAACTTCGAAAAATGTGAGGAGAAATGAGAGAAGAGAGTGTTTAAATAATTCTTCTCGCATAATCCTGCCAAGTAATGCTGGGGCTATTTTTAGTACCTTCATTAATTCTCCACTCTCTTGATTCGGAATCTTCTAATTCAGGCGCAGTAGTGGGCTAGTCGTCAGCCAGTCATTATGGCAGTTGCCATTAATAATGATTCCTTCCTTGTAAAAAAAATTTGAATTTTTCCTCTTGGTCTGCCAGTTAACTCTTGGTGATTTAAACAACTTGCGAGAAAAATCACTTGATTCAGTTTAAAATCCCACTTTAAAATCTCGCAGCGTTTAATTGAATTCAAGTCGAAAAATTCGTGGGAGTCGTAAATTTATTTCCAACTTTTTAAAATGTCTGTCATTTAAATCCTCAATTTCATAAAATTTGCCTTAGACATTTTAAATTTTCTCTTTAAAATATTCAACTTCGGGTGATCTAAAATCACTTGCCTGTTCGAAATAACTCATCCTCTGAGATTTAATTTCCGTTAGGAAAATAATCTAGGCAAAACGAATTTCCTCTGAAAATATTAAAATTTCCCTTACGAAATTAATTTTTTAACTTCCCAACCCATGGGTGCCTTTTGAACGGGTTCATTTAATCTTTACTTGACCCATGGAAAAATATATCAGTTGCTTCCGCCTTGGAAATAAAACTTCGTCACTGTGTCGACTTCATTTAAATGTTTCTGGAAAATTTTCTTTATTCATATCAGGGCATCTTTTCTCCAGTGAAATATTTATCTCACTTAGAAAATATTTTGAACATCTTCATACTTTTGGCGTACTTAACCCCTTGGCATTTTATTTAAAAAAAAAATATCTCCATGCCTTAGAGAAAAAATTTCTTCCTTCCTTGGGTGTATTTTACTCAGTTATGTTTTATTTTGCTAGGTCTTACCCTTGCCACGCCTTAGAAATATTTTCAATTAAGGGCGCATTTAGCATGAGCCACTTTCTTTTCCACAATTAAAATTTTTTTAAAAAAATCTCCACTTCAACTTCTTCAAGGGCGCATTCTCACCTTAGCATTTTCGTTTTTTTTTTTTTAACACTTAGAAACTTTTTCTAAGTCTTCACTCCTTGAGGTGGGCGCATTTAGGGTGGCAAGCTTTCATGTAAGGGCGTATTTTGATGGGCTTACTTCCATCTTTGCCTTAGGCGTTTTCTTCTTAGCATCATCTAGGCTTGGGCGCATTTGACATAGCCTACTTCCATTTGAGGGCGCATTTTTGGCTTCTAGCTTTGATTTCCATGCCTTAGAGAATTTGAAACTCCATCACCCCCTTGGGCGCATTTCATGGGGTTAACTTTCACTTGAGGGCGCATTTGAGGTAGGTAACCTTCATTTTCCACGCCCTAGCCTCTCCTCATCTTACTTGGGCGCATTTCACATGGCCCACTTTGACTTGAGGGCGCAAATACATGGGCAAGCTTTCATTTGTCACCATGGGCGCATATTGGGTGTCAAGGTTTTGATTTTCATGCCTTAGATTTTTCTTCGAGGTGGGCGCAAATCACACATGAGCCTTCAAGTTGAGGGCGCAAATACACATGGCTACTTTCATTTTTATACTTAGAATTTTTTTTTTTTTAAATCTCCACTTGCTTGCCTTGAGGGCGCATTTGCTAGGGTGAGCTTTTGCTTTCTCACACTTAGGCGTTTTTAACTTCATTACCTCCATGGGCGCAAATGAGGGGTGGTGCTTTTATTTTTGCCTTAGACAATTTTCATAGTCTCCCTCTTGAAGGTGGGCGCATTTAACATAGGAAGCTTTCACTTCATCATGGGCGCATTTCACTAGGGGAACTTCCATCTTATGCCTTAGGCGTTTTTCTAATCACCAACTTCCTTGGGCGCATTTTGACCCCTGTGCTTTTATTTTTGCCTTAGACAATTCCCATAGTCTCCCTCTTGAAGGTGGGCGCATTTAACATAGCATGCTTCCATTTTGTTGCCTTAGGAAATTTTCAAGGCTTTCATTAATCTCTTAAGGTGAGGGCGCATTTGAGAGGGTATGCTCTCATTTTCTCACACTTAGTAAATTTTTCATGCCTTTGTCTGCCCTCCATCTCACATTCTATTTTTAGTAAGTCTTTGATTTCCTTGACTTCCTCAATTCCGTTTTGCCTGAAAATTTCACCATCTGATCTTCTTCGCCTTGTGAACCTGTTTTGCCAGTCCTCTGCCCTGAACTGCTATTTATAGCCACCTGCTATTTATAGTAAGTTCTTGACTTTCTGACTTCAGTAGCTCCGTTTGACCTGAAACTTGCAACGCCTGATCCTGAGAACTTGAGTGTCGCTCTGATGCCAACCTCGGGTGCAGACCTACTATTTATAGCCATGCCCTGACTTACTAAAAATAGTAAGTTCTCCGATTTCGCTCAAATTTTGCCAGCAGGTACTTTGAAGTGTGCTGATGTTGGTGAGGTGCTTCGTTTTGACAATTTCTGGATTTCACCCCCTATAAAAGTGGAAACCCTAATTTGACCTGCATGTATCCCGAACGGTCTCCGTTTGATTTCGTTCCTTCTGCATGTCGTTCTGCTTGCTGAACTGGAGTGTTAGGCGGTTGCCAGAGTGTATCTGCTAAAAATAGAAACTGCCTAAAAAGTGACTCGTCCACTACCGAATGATTTTGCATGTCATATTGCCTGTGAGATCTCAAGAAACCCAGAAAAACCCAGAAAATTGGTCTGCATGCATGCACTGGCTAAAAATAGTAACTCCTCGAAATTTGATCTTCTCCACTTGCACGTCACACTGTTGCGGAGCTCTTGAAAAACCCAAAAGGTATCTTCGGACATGCGTTGAAAAACTCTACATGCAAACCCTAGAAATAGCCTCTGAAGGCTGAATTCTGAAAGTGATCGTCTTGGTTTGCATGTTACATCACTGCGAAGGTTTTGGAAAACCTAGAAGGATTCTCCAGACATGCAACGAAGAATCATATGTTTGACCCCTGAAAATGGCTCTTGAAGCCTGAACTGCTAAAAATAGCAAGTTGTCTGATCTGGCTCAAAATTTACGTGCAAGTAGCTTGATGTTACCTGAATGTGGTGGAACTGACAGAATTCCAAAATTTCGACAAAATAGCCCCAAACTAAATACTTACTAAAAATAGCAAGTTGCCGGAATACAGTGAAAATTTAATGGGACCCTGCTAGAAGCCTTCTAACTGCGGTACCAAGCCTGGATTTCAATTTTATAACTCAGTTTGACCTTGAATAAGCCTGAAGGATGAAAACCCTAATTACACAGACTTAACCAACACTTCAACCTGGGTCAAACGACAGGACATCCTCGGAAGGACCAGAGAGAGAGAGATGCAAATCCAAAAGACCAGAATGGAGCAAAAATTAGGGGGTCCCCATCTTGGATGGGGTGATGTGTGAAAAAGGTCACAACAAGTTGCTCCTGTAGATTATCATTGATCATCGACGCCCAGTCCACGTACTCTTTGCCCTCCAGCACAAGGTTGATGTAGTAAAACATCCAAGGTTCAAAGATGAACGCTTGGGGGCACCCTCCAACTCTACTAAGCATCATGATCAAATCACAAAATTCCTGTCTCAAGTCCTCTGAGATTATCTGCTTCGGCAACTTTGTGCGGGTTGGCCTAGGCTTGTTCATCCACCTAGACTTTATCAAGTCAGTACATCGACCAAATGTGGATGAATACATTTTCTCAGCCCTCTCTCTTGTTTTGTAAATCATCTTTTCGTGGGCTGGAATCCCAAATGCCTCTCCAATTGCTTCAGACGTAAGATTGGCCAACAACTTGCCATCGGGTGAGATGATAGTCCTTCGCTCCGTGTTGTAGTAATTTGCACATTCCATAATCAGCTTTGGGCACTGGATTGCTCGTGGAAAACTAGAAGCTGCATAAAGTCCATTTCTGACAATATTGTGCGAAGTGACTGATGGATGATGGCCTCCAATTCCGATCATTTGTCTTTTGAAAGTCTCCAAATTGAAGGAGCCAAGGTTTGTGTCACTCAATTTGCCCAATTTCGAAGAAAACTTCGACTCTGGTAGGAAAGATTTGCTCAACTTCTTTATTACAGCCTGCCTTGATTCACTTGCCCTGTTGGATTCAACATGATTTCCCTTTCCTGCAGCTCTTCTACCTGTTTCAGCCATCCTGCAGAAATAAAAAGCAGCCATTAGCAAATAAGACTTAGAAAGTAATAACACTTCGAGAGTGCCAGCTGATTTTCGAAAATAAAAAGGGCTGCAACACTCCAACATTTCTAACTTCAAACCTCAACGCTCTGCAACAAAGTCTCTCTTCAACACTTAGAAGTTTCAACTTGCAGCAACACAAACTCCAGCATTTAGAAATAATTGCTTCTCAAATTTGTACTTTCAGCTATTGAGAAATTTCTCTTAAGTTCGCACTTTCAGTAGCTTGAGAAATTTCTCCCAAATTCGCACCTTCAACAACTTAGAACTTTCTCTCTTGCAGCAACTCACATTCAACACTCAGAAATAATTCCCTGCAGCAACTCACTTTCAGCAACTTGAAACTTTTCCTTTCAAGTTCGCCCACTTCTCTCTTCTCAAATTCGCACTTCTTCACCTGTAGACTTCACGTTTGCATTCAGCAATTGATGAAGAGAAAAAATAAGAACTTGAATCCTTATAGCCAAGTCGAATTTTCGAAGAGGCTAATCTTAGCAAATATTTGAATTTCCGTTTTCCCTCCTCTGCCAGTCGCAACACTTGTGACTCGAAGCATCAGAATATTTGACTTCTAGAACTTTGAAAATTCATCACTCCTGCACAGGCCTGCTTCATCACGTTTGCATTTTAAAATATTAAATCAAGTATTTCTTCTTAAACAATTTCATTTCAACTAGCTAAGGCATTTGATTTTACTTTGGAAAAATGATTCCAGTCATCCAGCTCCATTCATAAGCCAAAGCATTTTTTGTAAAAACACTTCTCTTATTTGCCTTAGAAAAAATTAATTTTGCTTAGGAAATTCATCAACAGGTGCCAGGAAAAAATCTTTGTCGAAACAACACGAGCAAGGTGTGGAACAAGTTTAAATCATCTCCTAGTGGGAAATGTCCAATACCCAGAAGAAATTTCCCCTCAGAAATCATCATTTCATGTGTATCCGGACGAAGGGGTAAGTTTAATTTTTATTATTTTGAGAAAAATAATAAAATTTGCTAAGGTTTATTGCATTTTAAATTCTAGGCGCATTTCACACCTATGGTCTTCATTTTCATGCTTTGGCATTTTCCTTATTTTTTCTGAAGAAATTCCCTCCTATTCCTGGGCGCATTTCACCTTGGACCTGGAAAATTTTATCACCTCCTCCTTAGGCGTATTTTCTAATTTTACCTTGTAATGCCCTAGAGAATTTTTTAAATTTAATTAACTTACCCATGAGGGGTGCATTTTGGGTGGTGAGAAGGAAAATCTTCAACGCCTTGAATACTTACCTTTCACTTAACAATTTTCTCCTTCAAGTCTCAACTTCCTTGGGCGCATTTGACATGGTGGGGAGGAATTTCCCACGCCAAGACCTTACCTTGTTCTTATATCTCCCTTGGGCGTGTTTTATCTAGGCAACCTCCATTCCTTGCTTTTGGGTGCATTTAGCATGTGGTGAGGGAAACTTTTCACACTTAGCGTTTTTCTTATAGCCAAGCCCCTTTCACCTTGGGCGCATTTCACCTGTGGTGAAGGAAACTTTGAGCGCATTTCATCCTATGAGGGGGAACTTCAACACATGTGGGCGCATTTGAGCACGTGAACTTCCATATGAGGGTGCATTTAGGGGGGTGTGAAGGAATTTCATGCCTTAGAAACTTAATCTCCTCCAAATTCCTTGTGGGCGCATTTGCTATAGGGAGGAGGAAGTTGAGGGCGCATTTCCCTATGTCAACTTCCAAGTGAGGACGCATTTGAAGGTGTGTGAGGAAATCCCACGCCTTAGAATATTTTTGCCATGCCTTCTGCTTGTGGGCACATTTCAAGGTGTGAGGAGGAATTTCAATAAAGCTTGGGTGCATTTAGCATATAGTGGAGGAATTTTCATGCCTTAGAACATTTTTTTAACAATCTCCCTTCATGAGGGCGCATTTCCCACATGCTACTTCCATTCTTCCTACTTAGAATGTCTTTCATGCTACCACCTCACCCTGGGCGCATTTCATGCTTCCTCCTGCCAGACTTCAACTTGGAAAGCTTCAATGCCTCAGCGACCTCGACACTTTATTTTTAGCAAATTTTGCGGCAGTGTGACTTTTCGTGGCTTTTCACCCATTCTGAAACTGGAGCTGGCGTGATTATGCTTCTTGTGACCTTGCTACCTTGTTCATACATGTTGTCCAAGCTTGTCTGGTATTTTTAGCCATCCTTCTATTTTTAGCAAACCCTAAAATTGATTGACGTCCCTAGCTTCGTTTGACCTGAAATTTGTTCCACATGATCTTGATGTTTTAAGTGACCTATTCACACCTACCCTCGGCATAAACATGCTATTTTTAGCCATGGAATGACTTACTAAAAATAGTAAGTACTCTGATTGTGCTCAAATTTTGCCAATAGGTAGCCCGAAAGATGCTGATTCTGATGGGGTACTTTTCTTTGACAACTTTTGTATTTTACGCCCTATTTTTAGGCATATAAGTGGAAAGCCTAATTTGATTTGCATGTGCCCTAAACGGTCTTTGTTTGACATGGTTCCTATTGCATGTTGCTTTGCCTATGAAACTGGAGTACGGGGAGCTGCCCAGAGTGTACCTGCTAAAAATAGTAAGTGTCTGAAAAGCGATCAACCGACTGTTGGATGAGTTTGCATGTCATATTGCCCGAGGGATCTCAAAAACCCAGAAAAATCTAGAAAACTGGTCAACATGCGGGCATTGGCTAAAACTAGTAAAACCCTGAAAAATGATCCATCTTGTTTGCATGTCATATCACTGCGAAGCTCTCGTAAAACCCACGAGGAATATCTTGACATGCACTGAAAAACTTCGCATGCAAACCCTAAAAATAGCCTTTGAAGGCTGAACTGCTGAAAGTCATCATCCAGGATTGCATGTTATATCATCGCGAAGGTCTTGAAAAACCCAGAAACATTCTCCAGACATGCATTTGAGAGGCATGTGTGCAAACCCTGAAAATGGCTTTTGAAGCCTGAACTGCTAAAAATAGCAAGTTGTCAGAATCTATTCAAATTTTACGTGCAAGCACCTTGAAGTTACTTGGATGTGTCGAAGCAGTCAAAATCCCAAAATTTTGAGGAAAAGACCTCAGATTGAACACTTACTAAAAATAGTAAGTCGTCAGAACCTAGTGAAAACTCAGTGGGACTCTGCCTGAAGCGTTGTGATCGGAATGCCAAGCTCATATTTCACTTTGATAACCCTGTCTGACCTCAAACAAGCCTAAAGGAAAAAAAAAACCTAATTTCATAGACTTAACCAAAATTTCCAACTTTAGGTCAAACGATGGGACATCCCTAGAAGGACAGAAAGACCAGAGAGAGAGAGACGGAAAACCAAAGCCAAAAGACTAGAATGGAGCAAAAATTAGGGGGTCCCCATTTGAATGGGGTGATGTGTGAAAAGGTCACAACAGTTAAATTGTCACAACATTTATTTTGTTAAAATTTTGAACTCAAAAACTTGCCACAATATTTGATACCTAATTAGATCAGATTTTGATGAGGGCTATGCCACCTAACACCCACAAAAGAACAAATATCTACGTAGAAATTTTTTGATTAGTTTCAAAAATTAAAATTGCAGATTTAGAAATTACAATGCTATAGCCACATGGTGTTGATTCACTACAAATAAAATCAACTTTCATAGAAAAATCTATTATTCGAAGATACAATCTGCACTAGTGGAGCCATCTTCTATAACCTTCATTAACCCCTTTATTTTGTAGCAATATCTACCCTAGAATATTTTGGAAAGTGTGATTTCCCCCTTTGTTTTGGAGCCCAAAAGTCCAGCCATTCATTTTCCTACCCAAGGAGATATTTTATTGAAATTCACTTTTTGGTGGCATAGCTTCCCAGAGCCATAATTTTTGACTCGGGTGTCCGATGGGCTATTATAGTCTATCGTAGGAAAGCTCTCGACAAGATAGACAAAACCAAAGTTGTCATCCATTTTTTGAGTTGTTTTGAGGCTTTGAAGGGTTTCAAATTTGAGTTTGAAGCTTTATTGGAGAACTTTCTTGGGTGGAAACTTTAATATCTCCCAAACGGTACAGGATATTGAGATGATTCTTTTTCCATCAGATATGTATTTCAATTCCACTCCTTAGGGTAAAGTTTTAGATCCATATGAGGCCGTTTAGGCCGACTTACTAAAAATAGTAAGTGATTGTTTTTGATGTTTTCTGTATTTTGACTACCTTACAACCCTTAAGTGCCATCATGGAACTCAAAATTGTTAATGTGAAAGGGGTACTTCATCTAACTAGTTCATTTCCTAGCTAGTTCTCCACTTGGGTCCTCTTCACACTAGCTTAAGTTTACATAGGGATAAGGTTGTTGAGCCTTGATGACTTGAGTTGTCACACCTCATAGGATGACAACACTTGTCATAATCTAGTTACATCCTATATTTCCCTTTGGCCTATATAACCAAGGCAGTTTTTTTGTAATCTCAATTCTCGAGTTCATAAAAGCTTTGCATTGTCTTGAGAGGAATATAGTTTATTCTTTCTCATATTTTATTTCTGTATTTTCTTTCCTTCAGTCATTTGAATCCTGGGTAGGCTATTTAGCAAATTGTACATGGTACCAGAGCAGGAACTAGTTGTGGGTTAGCAATCTTATAGGAAATCTGAGAGTGTAGAGCTATTTTTCTTTTACAAAGCATTGAGTATGCTCTTCTCTTGCATCCTTGGATGATCTGGAGAATCACAAAAGTGTGAAGCAAATATCAGTTTTTGGGGTGGTTCATATATTGACTTGCCAGTTGCAGGTCGTTTGAAGCTTTGTGGAGAAATTTTGAGCTCACCATTGAGCCTAGAGTACCTGAGAAAGTCAGATTTTCCCTTTATTTCATTGGAATCAGACATCGTAGGTTAGATCTGCAACAATTTGAAGCAAGAGATTCATTGCCGGTTCCAACAAGGAACCATCATTTAAGAGCATTTCGGGTCAAATCCGACCATGCCATCATGCTTAGAAGGGCCGAAAACCATAAAATGTCGATTTTGGACAAAGTTGCTAGGTAAGACAAGTTTTTTTTGTCCAAAAAGCCGTTTTTTTAAAATTTTGTAATTATTTAAATAATAATAATAATAATAATTTAAAAAAATTGTAAAAACATTTTTTCAATTTTATAATTTTTTTTTCAAAATATAATATTTAATAATAATTAACAATTTTGTTAAAATAAAATTAAAAAAGGTAAAGATTTTTACCTGCACAGATTTTTGTGCAGGCCTTTATACTTGCAAGAAAGAGGCACGCCACTCTAAGGGGCGACTCTCTTAATCCTCAAGCTTGCCTTAAAAATTAGGTGTTGCAAACTATTTCTTGTGAATGCGTGCCAGCGTGTACTCCAAAATACACATCTTTCATGTTGCCTTTGTACTTCATGCCTCAAAATATGTTGTACAAAATATGCGCTTGGCCTTTAAGCATTATAAAAGTTTGAAAACCTTTTTAATATTTTTTAATGTTTAAAAAAAATATAATTTTTTTTTAATTTCGTTGACAAATTTTTGCTGATATTTTTTAATATTTTTTTTATTAAAAAATATAAAAATTTCAAATCCGTCGACAGATTTAGCAAAGTCATCAATTTTTGTGATAAATTTACGGATTTTTAAATTTGGTCATTTGCTAATTTTATTTGTAGGTCCATTCATTTTGGTGGAGGTATTAACTAGTTGGAAAATATCTAAATTTGGCGGACTGCTAACTTTGCTGGAAGTTTCGCTAAATTTGGCGGATTTTTTTTAGAAACATCATACCCTCTCCGTTGATGAGTTGGTTTTTGAAGGCCAACTTTGAAAGCTAATAACTCGGGCTGCTGACCTCCAATTTCAGTGCAATTTTTTTTTATTTGGGCTAATTTTTTGCGCTATACGCATTGGTGAAGGCGATTTCAGATTTTGACACACGATATTTTCTGAAATTGTTGATTCTTAGAGAGGACACCTCACCATTCTCGTTTTCATACTTTCAAAGCTACATAATTTTTGCATACGACTTCAAATCAAGCTGATTCTGTTTTTGAAAGTGCTTGATTTTTTCGTGTACTTTGCATTGATGCTATTTATTTCATATAAAATTGTACCCAAAATGTACTTTCAACATTTGCTCATTTGTTGAGATTTGTAAAAGCATTGAAAACTAGAAATATGTAACTGCACTCTAAGTTACCGGTTCGGGTTTGGGTTCGAAAATCCGGTTCGCCGGTTTGGGCAAAATTATTTTTGGGGTTAGGTTCGTTTTGGGTTCGGTAATACAAAAACATATAAAAATCAGAAATATATACATATTTGCAGCAGTAATGAAGTTCATAATACACCACCATATTATTAGTCAAATGACATACCAAAAATACACCACCATTTTCATAGTCAAATATTAAAATATTAGTGATACCCGAATTTCATGATATAAAAGTATAAATTTAAAGTTCAAACATAAATTATAAATTATTAGGGATAGTTGGGTACTTAGCAAATTTTGGTCATCATTTGGGCAATGGATATGCTTGTGTTGTCCTTAACAAGGAGGTAGCCCTCAGTGTTAATCAAAAACAAAGTGGAATATCTTCTTAGTTTCACTATGTGCATCATGAGTATGATCTGTTGTACTAACATGGATAAGCCACATTTGGGAGAGGTATACGATGGCATTGACTAAATGATCAAGAAAATGTAAGTCAGCATCAATGAAAAAGAGGAAGATCTTGAAGAAAAATTGTTCAAAGAGGTGCAAACAATTTGTGTTGAGTGGTAGAACAAAATGACCACCCTACATCTTCTTGCTTTTGCATTGACTCCTGTTGTGACCTTTTCACACATCACCCCATCCAAGATGGGGACCCCCTAATTTTTGCTCCATTCTGGTCTTTTGGCTTTTGGTCCTCTCTGTCTTTGATCTTTTGTCCTTCCAGGGATGTCCCGTCACTTGACCTAGGTTGAAATGATTGCCAAGTCTGCGAAATTAGGGTTTCTATCCTTCAGGCTTGTTTGAGGTCAAATGGAGTTATCAAGGTAAAATTTGAGTGCAACAGTGCAGTCGGAGGGCCCAAGGCAGGGTCCCATTGAAATCTTACTGAAATCTGACAACTTACTATTTTTAGTAAGTACCTAATTTGAGGTCTTTTCTTCAGGATTTCAGGATTCTAATTACTTCAGCACATTCAGACAGCTTCCGAGCACCTACACATGAAATTTGAACAGATTCAGACAACTGTCTATTTTTAGCAGTTCAGCCTTCGGAGGCTATTTTCAGGGGTTAAACGTATGATTCTCCAATACATGACTGGAGAATGGATTTGGGTTTTTCAAGACCTTCGCAGTGATATAACATGCAAACCAAGACAAGGACTTTCAACGGTACAACCTTCAAAGGCTATTTTTAGGGTTTGCATGCAGTGATTTTCAATGCATGTCTGGATATTCCATATGGATTTTGCGAGAGCTTCGCAGTGATATGACATGCAAGCGGAATGAGTCAGTTTTTAGGGACATACTGTTTTTAGCCAATGTCGGCATGTCGACCAGTTGTCTGGGTTTTTTGAGATTCCACAGGCACTGTGACATGCAAACTCATCCGACATCAAATTGACCACTTTCCAGACACTTACTATAAATAGCAGCTTCACCCCAGCAGTTATCCAACACCTCAGTCCAGTAAGCAGAGTGGCAAACAATAGGAATCAAGGGAGGCGGGAGCAGTCCGAAGCACACGCAAGTCAGATTAGGGTTTCCCATGCTATGTCTAAAAATAGACGGAACAAAATGAAGAGATGTCAAAACAAAGCACACCACCAAGATCAACATCTTTCAGGTTGCCTACTGGCAAAATTTGAGCACAATCTGAATACTTACTATTTTTAGTAAGTCATCTCATGGCTATAAATAACATGTACCGTGCCAGAGGCAAGTGTGAAAAAGTCACTTACTGCATCAAGAGCGACTGGAGCGAATTTCGAAGCAAACGGAGATACAAAATTGATTATTTTTAGGGTTTGCTAAAAATAGCAAATGGCTAAAAATAGCATACCAGTGTGGACAAAGGATATAAACAAGGTGGCAAAGTCAGTGGAAGCACAGCCACGCCTGCTCCAGCTCAGAACAGGATGAAATGCAAGGGAACCCTAATTTCTCTGAATTTGCTAAAAATAGAAAGCCAAGGCATGGCTAGGGCATTGAAAACTTATAAGTGATAAATGGCATGAGGACACATGGAATGCACCCAGAAGGAATAAGAGGGGTTTAAAATCTCTTAAGTGTTGAAATTTCCTTGAGCAAGGGTCAAATGCGCCTGAGGTATGAAGAAATTGATAGGAAAAATTGCTAAGTGTGGAATTTCCTTCACACTAGGCTGAATGCGCCCTCAAGGGTTGAAATGGAAGCAGCATGGGAGAAATGCGCCTAAATTTTCCTCCAGCAGGGGTCAAATGCGCCCACACAAGTAAAGACTAGCAAAAAAATTCTTCTAAGGCATGAAAATTCCTCCTCATACCCCTAAATGCGCCCAAGGAAGGTGAAAGGTTACTAAGTTTTGGCGTTTTCCCTTGCCTAGGAAAAATGCGCCCAAAAGTGGAAGCTATCATGGCAATATGCGCTCAAGGGAGGTGAAGGGTCAATAAGGCGTGGGAAATTCCTCCTACCCATGGCAAATGTGCCCACAAGTTACTCCTACCCATGGTAAATTCGCCCAAGGTGGTGTAGAAACCCTTGTTTCCCCGTTTCCTGAATCTGACTGATTTTTTTGTGTTTTGCGTTTTTTTGATTGTTTTTGGGTTTTGTGCAATAAATGTAAATTGCGATTTTACGCAAAGAATTGATAATAAATTCAATAAAAATGCTAACATGCCAATATGGATAGGAAATACCAAATCTACTGAAGGCGAAACTTTTATTGTTCAAATGGAATCAATACAATAAAAATCCGGAAGCATGCAATAAGGAAATAACAATATTTTTATGAAGAACCTGGCAATCAGCAAACTGAAAATGATTGGTATGGCTGCTGTAAACTTCTTTCCCCCTCCTTCTGAAGATCCAGAATCATGCCAGTGATATAGGTGCCCTGTCTGGTGATGAAAGATTGAAGAGATAGAAGGCGTTTTTCTTCAAGGCAAAGGTACGACTCAAAAAGATGAAGTATGGCCTGCAGCAAGGTACGGCCCTGTCAGAACCAGCAAGTACACTTGTACGGCTTCTTGAAAATCTTGTCCAAACCCTCTAGAATGATGCACCTTGGAGAATATCTGTTCTCTGATTAAAACCCCAACAAAAAAACTCTGATGCTGAATGAATCTGTGAAGTTCTATAATTTCTTTTGAGTGAAGAAATTCCTCTGCTAGCAATAAATCAGGTGGTATCTCACACCCTCTGAACTGCTTTCAATGAAGATGGCTTGTTCTCCAATGAATTCGAGACTGAAACCCTAAAGCTTCTTGCTCAGACCAAAACTTGATCAATTTCAATTATCAATAATCACATAATGGCTCGAATCCCAAGGCAAATGCACTATAACCCTCAAAAGTGCGAATTCCTTAAAGATAGGGAATTTTTAAATAATTCGACTTTTTATTCTTTTAATATTTCAATAGTTTCACTCAAATTTTTAATTATAAAATATAATTAAAAATTGGCCCCCTTTCATGATGGGCGACCCCCTTCAGCAAATCACTTAAATTATAATAAAATATTATAACTTTATATTATAATCTCCCATTAATTAATATTTAATTAATTCAATTAAATATTAATATCTCTCTCATTACTCATCCGATGCCTGATCCGTCTGAAGCTGACGAACACTGAAGTGATTCTGAACACTGCCAAAACCATACTGCTAAAAATAGCAGGGGTCCCACACTGATTGCCAAGAACTGCTAAAAATAGCAACTTCTGCAAGAAATGTCCGAATGAGTCCGAACGAAAGCCAAATGATCAAACTCTGCCAACAGAAGCTGAGCCAAGCTCCAACGTGACCCCCTATCCAGTCTATCAGCCTACGAGGGTCGTATGATAGGCTAATCCTATGCTTCGAGAGATGTCACTGAGAAGGGGACATGACAGGTGGCCACATGAGGTAAAACGTTGAAAGGTAAAGGAAAATGTGCTAGGGTAAAGGGAGTTTCCCTCTTGACACATGAAATGCGCTTGGAAATGGAAGCCTACCATGCAAAACGCGCCCAAGGGAGGTGAGAAGTCACAAAGGTTAGGAAAGTTCCTCTTCACACCCCTATTTGCGCCCAAGAGTGGAGGTTGATTAGGCCAAATGCACCCTAGGATGGAAGTAGCATGGGTGATTTGCGCCGAAGGTGTTTTCCCCTCCACATGTTATATGCGCCTAAGGCAAAGGGTAAAGTGTTGGCCTCTAGGCGTGAAAATGCCTAAGGGGTAAAGGCAAAGGTTGATGCATAAGGTGAAGTACGCCCCTCATGGGTAATTTAAAAGTGATTTTTTTAAAATTTTTTCCTAGGAATTTTTTTTCCAAAAGCAAAATTGCTAAGGCATGGAAGGAAGAAGATGATAAAATGGAAGCTCACAACCTCAAATGCGCCCCACATGGGTAAATTGAAATTTTAATTAGTTTCAAAGGATGAGAAATACGCCTAGGGGTGATGCTAAAACTTTCTTTAGGCAAATGTGGATTGCGCCCAAAGCCAGACAGAGGGAAAATTCTTCAGGAGGAAATCAAAGAAAAGTGCCAAGACACAGGGAACTAGAGAATTGCAGGCGAGAAACGAGTCCAGAACAAAAATGGAATGAACCTTAGCATTTTTATTATTTTTTTCAAAATAATAAAAATTAAAAGTACCCCTTCATCCGGATACACATGAAAACAATGAGTTCTGAAGGGGATTTTCTTCTAGGTATTGAACATTTTCGATTGTGAGATGGTTTGAACTTATTCCACGCCTTGCTCACATCATTTCGGTGGATATTTTTGCCCAGTGTCTATTTTGATAAAATTCCTAAGGCAAATTTAAAGAATTCCTCTAAGGCAAATAAAACGAATGAGTTTACTAAAATGTTTCCCTGGAAGATTGAACTGGATAATTTTGCCAAGGCAAGAATGAGATAAAAATGACTTAGCCAGATGAATTAAAATTGCTCAAGGAACTAATTGATTAAATATTTTAAAGAAGCCAGTATGATGAAGCAGGCCTGTGCAGGGGTGATGAAATTCATTATTCTAGAAGCTCAAGATTCTGATGCTTCGGATGACAAGTGTTGCGATTGGCAAAAGAGAGGGGAAAATGAATTCAAAAATGTGCTACGTATAGCCTCTCTTGGATTTTGACCTAGCTATAATATTTTGAGTCCTCTCCATATTTTTCACAAGTAGCTAAATGCAAAGCACTCTCTGGGGGCTGAAATACGCATTTGTGAAGAAAAATCTCAAGTTGCTGAAGAATTCGAAATTGTGTGTAATGTCCCCATTTTGGAGATAGGTTGATTAATTATTTTAATTAATTAAGTTGTCCAAATCAATAATTTTCTCTTGTGGATAACTTAGTTGATTATTTTAATTAAAAAGTATTAAGTTAATTATCTATAAAGTTATCAAATAAATTAAAAATAAAAAGGTAACTTTATATTTAATTAATTTAATAAAGTGACTTAATTAAATATTATATTATAAAAGTCACTTAAATAAAATAATGTTCTAGAAGCTTCATGAAGGGCTAGAGAAAAAGAATAAATAGACATGAGGAGCTCATTTCCTATTATCCAGATTTGATGTTTCTTGTTGATGAGCATTGTGGAGCTAGGGCTTCTGCAGTTGTTTAGTTGGCCATTGAGAACGAAAACTCTCAATTGGAAGGCAATTTTGAGGGTGTGAAATATCACTTGAATTATTGCAGTTGGAGGAAGGTATCTCAGCCTTTCTATTTGTGCTTAATTTGTGGCCAAGAGCCAAGTTCATTTGCAGATTACAAGTATTGAGGAGTCATTGTGGAAGGTATTTATTGTTGGTCACTACAGTAAACGCTACAGTATCAACAGTGCCGCGCTACAGTAAACACTACAATGCCGCGCTACAGTACTATGCTACAATCTGATTTATTCATCAGAAAAATTTCAGGTTCTCTATGTATTGTCATTGTATTAGATAAATCATTTCTTCATTGCATCTTTTCTGTCATAGCTAACATCATTGAAAAGGGAAATATATGCATTATCATAGTTGATTTAGCATGCTGATATAGAAGCATATTGAAATCAGATTTTGGACTGTGGTGCTTGCATATTGTAGCCAAGAAATTGGCATCTTGATATGTATTTAAGTCTTGGCATGATTATATCATGATGTACTTGGAGATAGCATATGCGTAATGGAGATGTAGTTGCATGTTTCACATTCATTGTAATGTTCATCATTTACCAACAACTTGGCTTTCATGCCAACTGTTTGATGAAATGATAGTTGCTATAGGTGCATGTTTCCAACTAGAAAAATCATATATGTGCATTGTAATTGTTTAAAATGAGTCATTTAGGCATCTAGATGATAATGTATGCATTGAAGTGTTGATTTACAATTATTGGAAACATTTTATCACTACTATTCAAGAATATATCAGACTGAGAACTCAGGTGCATCAAGCTAAAGATTGTATGTGAACTATTTGACAATATTCCTTGAGGTGTATTTCATATCAGAATAGACAAGGGATATTACATTGTGACAGAAGCTTGAAGTTGCTGAGAGGTGCGAGTTGGCAAGAGGTTGAATTGACTGGGACGTGGGTAAGCAAGTTTGGAGTTTGAAGCTGCTTAAGTAGGAATTTGTGAGAAGAATCCCAAGTTGCTGATAAGTCTTAAAGTTGCTGAAGAGTTCGAAGTTTGAAGTCTTGAAGCTTCTTAAATCACTGAAGTGTGACTTGAGGTTAAAAGAGTGAAGCTACTAAGAAATACGAAGCTGCAAGCAAAGGTCCCAAGTTGCTGAAAACTGAGAAGTACGATTTGAGAAGGAAGTCCTAAACTATAGAGAAAGGCGAACTTGAAGAGAGAAGTTTCAAATCTGCTAAGGTCGAATTCTTGCAGGCAAACTTTTCCAAGCATCAGACGTTGTGTTGCAGTAAGTAGAGAGACTTCTAAAAAACGTTGAAGTGAACAAAAGTGTTGAGGTTTGCAGCTGAAAGTGACAAGGCGTTGCAGCCTTTTTATTTAAAAATCTGCTGGCACCCTCAATGGTAATTATTTTATTATTTTATTATCTTGTTTTCTAATGACTTTTGTTCCTTGCAGAATGGCCGAATCAAGCAGAGGAGCTGCAGGCAGAGGGAACCGCACTGAATCCGTAAAGGCAAACACATCAAGACAAGCAATGATCAAGAAATTGAGCAAGTCCTTCTTGCTGGAGTCGAAATTTTCTTCAAAGCTAGGCAAGCTGGCTGACACAAACTTGGGCTCGTTCAACTTGGAGGCATTCAGGAGGAGGATAATGGGAATTGGAGGCCATCACCCATCAGTGACTTCACACAATATTGTTAGGAGTGGACTCTATGCAGCTGCCAGTTTTCCACCAACTATCCGGTGTCCAGAGCTCATCATGGAATGCGCCAACCACTACAACACAGAGCAGAGGACGATCACTTTGCCAGATGGCAAGATATTGGCCAACCTTACACCTGAAGCAATCGGAGAAGCATTCGGGATTCCAGTTCACGAGAAGATGATCTATAAAACAAGGGAAAGGGCTGAAAGGATGTACTCATCCACATTTGACAGGTGTGCTGATTTGATAAATACCAGGTAGATGATCAAACCCAAGCCAACTTGTACAAAATTACCCAAACAGATAATCTCAGAGGATTGGAGGCAAGAGTTTGGTGATCTGATAATGATGTTGAGCAAAGTTGGAGGATGCCCCCAAGCGTTCATCTTTGAACCTTGGATGTTTTACTATGTCAACTTGGTGCTAGAGGGCAAAGATTACGTGGATTGGGCACTGATGATCAGTGACAACATACATGAGCAGCTCCGTGGTGTGAGGAGAACAAAAACGTTTTACATGGGCTCTTACATTGTCTACATGTTGGCTCGCATGACGAAGTATTGGGGAATTTCCTATAAGGAACCAATCGGGTGTGGTTCCGATCAATTTAAGATACATGAGGCTTGTCCACAGTTGCATCTGACAAGCACAACTAATTACAAAAGGGTCAATGACGCCTTCACTATGCACACAACGAGGACCTTGCAGCAAAGGACCCATCACAGAATATCCAGGGAAGCACAAGAGTTGATTGAGAAGTTCGGGTGTTGGTTTATCCAGTTTCCGAAGTTTACCTACATAAGGTTGCAAGGATTTTCCTCTTATCCTATAGATTGCCCCGGTATCCCACAAACAGAATAGTGATGCTGGAAGTATCTAAGCAACTTATTGCCTATGATAAGATTCAAAAGAAGAAGAAGAACGGTGAACTTGGATTCCCAATTACCATGGGGAATTCAGATGAAATCTGCCCATCACTGCAAGCAGCTAGAGAGGTAGAGAATGAGCTCCAATTCTTCCACCTTTCCTACCACACCAGCAGGCATCACTACGATCCCCACAGGAACATCAGATGGATATTGTCAAAAGAGTTCAGACACATGGCATAGATTGAAGACTTCTGGGCAAGTGCAGTGGATGAGATCGAGATTAGGAAGAGAATGTTTTCTTGGATACCGTTGGTAATGATCAGGGAATGCGAGATTGTCCCAGTACCGGATCAAATT
>CM021102.1:109307590-109346607 GCA_007115665.2 Sequoiadendron giganteum
AAGCTTTCAACGACTGCACTTCCGACTGGCGAAGAAAATTGCAGCCAACTACCAACTTTCAGCAATGTGGATACTTTCTCAGCACAAAGCGAATTAAATCCCTTGTCTTGACTTCGTCAACCTCAGCAACTTTCAACTTCTAGCAGCCTGAATAAGCAAAATCTGCAGCAAGCTTCAACTTTCGTGCAACTTCAATATTCAGCAATTTCGAAATAAATCCCCCAGCACAATATAAATTTCTACAACTCAAGACTCTGCAGCAACTTCAACAAAAAAATCTTCCAACAACTCCGGAAAACAACTTCAACCTTCAACTTCGAAGTTGCAGCAACACACTTTCAGCTTTTCGAAAGAAAGAGTCTCGGCAAATGAAAATTTCTCCAGCACTTCGTACTTTCAGCAACTCAACACTCCGAAATAAAATAAACTCTCAAAGAATTTCTCTCTTCAACCACTTCGACAATATTTCAATCTCTCAAGAACTTCTTCAGCAACTTCAACTTCGAAACAATGTGAGGAGAAATGAGAGAAGAGATTGTTTAAATAACTTTTCTCGGAGAATCCTGCTAAGTAGTGCTGGGGCTATTTTTAGAACCTTCATCAATTTTCCACTCTCTTCGTTCGGAATCTTCTAATTCAAGCGCAGTAGTGGGCTAGTCGTCGGCCGGTCATTATGGCAGTCGCCATTAATAATGATTCCTTCTTCTTCAAATTTCGAATTTTCCTCTTAGTCTGCCAGTTAACTCTTGGCGATTTAAACAACTCGCGAGAAAAACAATCACTTGACTTGATTTAAAATTCCATTTTAAAATCTCACAGTGTTTAAATAAATTCAACTCGAAAAATTTCGTGGGAGTTGTAAATTTATTTCCAACTTTTAAAATGTCTGTCATTTAAATCCTCGATTTCATAAAATTTGCCTTAGACATTTTAAATTCTCTCATTAAAATGTTCAACTCCGGGTGATTAAAAATATTATTCGCATGCTCGAAATAATTCATCCTCTGAGATTTAACTTCCGACAGGAAAATAATCTAGGCAAAACGAGTTTCCTCTGAAAATATTGAAATTTCCCTTGGGAAATTAATTTTCAAACTCTGTTAACTCATGGGTGGATTTTAAACGGGTTCATTTAAATTTTCACTTAGAAAATATTTCATGAAGTTGTCAACCCCGTTTAAATGTCTGGAAAATTCTCATATCGTCTCTCAAACTCTTCATGCCAAGGGTGTATTTCTATCTAGTGAAATACTTGTTTCACTTAGGAAAATTTCGAACATCTTCATACTTCTGGCGTTTTATTTTCCATGACTTAGGAATTTTATTAAAATCCTTTTCTCCCTCAGGCGTATTTGATCTCATTCAATTTTTTATTCCCACGCCTTAGACATTCTTCACTTCACACACCTGATAGAAAATTTAAATCTTCACCCCCCTTAGGCGTATATTTCCCCCTTGGCATTTTATTTTATTTAATTAAAATCTCCATGCCTTAGAAATTTTATTAACATTCTCTTCCTTGAGGGCACATTTAACATAACCCATTTTCATTTTGTACCTTAGAAATTTCCAAGTTTCTCATCCTTCCTTGGGCGCAAATGGCTTATGCTATTCACATTTCGTGCCTTAGAAATAAAATTTAAGTCTCCAGCAACCTTGGGCGCATTTCCTTAGTGGAGCTTTGATTTTTATCATGGGCGCATTTGAGGGGTGAGACTTTCAAGTGAAGGTGCATTTTGCCTAGGAAGCTTTCATTTTACACTTAGAAAATTTCTCAAGCTCACTTTACACCTTGGGCGCATATGATACTCTCAACTTTTGCTTTTAATGCCTTAGAGAATTCTCCCATCTCCTCTTCATCATGGGCGCATCTGCTAGGCCAAGCTTCCATTTTTACCTTAGGCGTTTTTAGCCTATTCCTTGGGCGCATATTGGGTAGACAACTTTCATCTAGGGGCGCAAATGAGAGGGTGAGCTTTCACTTTCTCTTGAGGGCGCATTTCACCCTTGATACTTTCATTTGTGTGCCTTAGGCGTTTTTACTAAGCATCATCTTCCCTTGGGCGCAAATTACATGGTGGGCTCCAAGTTGAGGGCGCAAATAGGGGTGGCTACTTTTGTTTCATGCCTTAGAAATATTTTACTTAACCACTCCTTCTCTTGGCACGTTTTAGAGGGCTTGCTTTTATTTTCACCATAGGCGCATTTCAAGTGCCATGCTTTGATTTCCAATGCCTTAGAATAATTTGAAGGCACTTCCAAGGTGGGCGCATTTACATGGGTCTTCTTCTATTTTCATGCCTTAGACGTTTTGAGAGAGTCATCAAGGTGGGCGCATTTCACATAGTGAGGTTTCATGTGAGGGCGCACTTCATATGCCATGCTTTTATTTCGTAACTTAGGAATTTTCCAAACTCCCTCACCTCAAGCCAAGGGCGCATTTTGAGGTATGAGCTTTTGTTTCATGCCTTAGAAACTTTCAAGGCTTCCATCAAGGTGGGCGCATTTTGAAGGGGATACTTTCATTTTCCCACACTTAGAATATTTTCCATGCCTCTGCCTGTCTTTGTTTACGCATTCTATTTTTAGCAAGTCCCTTGATTTTCAACCTCTAAGGCTCCGTTTTGCCTGAAAGTTGCAACGCTTGATCTTGATAGCTTGAGGGTCACTCTGATGCCAACCTCGGGTGCAGACCTGCTATTTATAGTCATGCCCTGACTTACTAAAAATAGTAAGTTCTCCGATTTCGCTCAAATTTTGCCAGCAGGTACCTTGAAGTGTGCTGACATGGGTGGGGTACTTCGTTTCGGCTATTTTTGGATTTTACCCCCTATAAAAGTGGAAACCCTAATTTGACTTGTATGTATCCCGAACGGTCTCCGTTTGACTTCGTTCCTTCTGCATGTCGTTCTGTTTGCTGAACTGGAGTGTTGGGGGCGGCTGCCAGAGTGTACCTGCTAAAAATAGAAACTGCCTGAAAAGTGACTCATCCACTGCCGGATGGTTTCGCATGTCATATTGCCCGTGGGATCTCAAAAAACCCAGAAAAACCCAGAAAACTGGTCTGCATGCATGCACTGGCTAAAAATAGTAAGTCCTCAAAACTCGATCTTCTCCGCTTGCAAGTCACACCGTTGCGAAGCTCTCGAAAAACCCATAAAGAAAAACCCGACATGCGTTGAAAAACACTGCATGCGAACCCTAAAAATAGCCTCCGAAGGCTGAACTCTGAAAGTGGTCGTCTCGGTTTGCATGTTACATCACTGCGAAGGTTTTGGAAAACCCAGAAGGATTCTCCAGACATGCATCTGAAAAGCTCATGTGGAAACCCTGAAAATGGCTCTTGAAGCCTGAACTGCCAAAAATAGCAAGTCGTTCTGATTGGCTCAAAATTTACGTGTAGGCAGCTTGATGTTACCCGGATGCAGTGGAACTGACAGAATTCCAAAATCTCAATAAAATAGTCCCAAATTGAATACTTACTAAAAATAGTAAGTTGCCGGAATACAGTGAAAATTTAGGGGGACTCTGCTGGAAGTCTTCTGACTGCTGCACTAAGCTTAGATTTCAATTTTATAACTCAATTTGACCTTTAATAAGCCTGAAGGATGAAAACCCTAATTACACAGACTTAACCAATACTTTAACCTGGGTCAAACAACGGGACATCCCCGGAAGGACCAGAGACCAAAGAGAGAGCGAACCAAAGCCAAAAGACCAGAATGGAGCAAAATTTAGGGGGTCCCCATCTTGATGGGGTGATGTGTGAAAAAGGTCACAACATGTCCCTCTTTACAGGCAGCCCGAGAGACAGAGGACGAGCTGCAATCTTATCATTTGTCATATCACACAGGCAGGTAGGATTTTGATCCTTACAGGAACATCCGGATGATACAGAACGTTGAATACCGGCACAGAGCTTATCTGGAGGACTTTTGGGCAAATGCAGTGGATGAGGCTGAGATAAGAAGAAGGATGTTTTCCAGACTTCCTCTCAAGTTGATTAGAGAATGTGAGATTATTCCAGTTCCCGACCAGGTGGAGGAGGATGTCAACGTCATGCAACCCGACTATGGGTCAGTTAGGGATACTCCTGTCCCACCACCTGATTGGTCCGAGCCAGAGATCATGGACTTGGACACTCTTTCTATCCCGGTGATGACTTTTACCAGGACTTGGGTCGACAGACATGTATGCAGACTTAAGAGCAAGTCGATCGCCCTTACTTATAGCTTGATGGGTGACCCAAGGCCGTTATCGGTAAAAAGGGGGAAACAAATTGCTCAGACATCGAGGGCACAAGTGGAAGTGCCAACCCAACCGATACCGTTGAGGATAGAACAAGCATCACCCGTGCACTCACAAACTCAATCTTCGAGTTTAAGAGTGGTTTCATTATTTGCCGATCAGAGGGCAGGATTAGAGGAAGAACGGGGACTTGAGGAGGTAGATCGGGAATCAGCTAGTGTCAGTCTATCCAGGGGCGGCCAAGGAGGAGGAAGAGGAAACAATGGCCGACACCCATTTTCAGCAGATGTTGGACACGGCTTTGGAAGAAGAAGAAAACACAGAACAGGGGACCCAAGGGTCGGGAGATACCCAGCTTATAGAGGAGGATGAGCCTGAGCAAACCAGTGCAAGAAGAGAGGAAGTGCACGAGATGGAGGCAACAGAAGAGCAGCCCCTTGTCGCTTGTAATCCACAGCAGACAGTGCCTGATTGGCTTTCCGACAGAATGAGGAGAGAACCCGAGGATGACACGGATCCGGCCATTGAGATGGAGGAGTTCCTCAGGAGGATCAGTGCGCCACCAGAGAAGAAAAGGGCCCGAAAGTTTTCAAAGATCTCGACCGACGAGTCAGGCTCTCGCACGCTTCAGGTGGCTATTCCGAGGGAAGATTGTGATCGAACCGAGGAGAGGCCTGAAAATTACGTGATCACCACAGTAGAGTTGGGTCGTCCTACGGGAGCCCAAGTTATCGAGGAGTTCGATAACTCCTATCAGGCATTGAAGGATCAGTTGCTCCGCACGGAGGGGAAGTATAAGAAATTGAAGAAGGAGCACAAAACCTTGATAGGATACGTACAAAATCTAGCACATCCAGGTGAACCAGCAAACCCAGCAGTGGAACGTCCATCAGAGCTTCCGAAGGAGTCAGTTGTTGCCTTAGAGGATTTGAAGAAAATGGAAACGGAGGCAGACAAGTGGGTTAGCCGTGTTCATACTGAGACAGGGAAATTCATGGAGGACCTCGCCGATGCTTATCGACAGGCCTCAAGTATTTTGGCACGGATGGATATAGTAGATCAGGCCTGGGGTGATACTCGCATCTATCAAACGAAGACTGTACTTCGTTTGGGGGCTTTGATGCATATACCTCTAGAAACCTTGGTGGATGGAGGTGTAATTCAGAGAGGTGATAGGTATGATTTCACCAGTTGGTACTCCTCGGTGGTCACAGGCCGTGGATTTCACGACGCAGCAAGGGCAGATTCAGCTAAAGTGAGGAAAGCAATGGGCAACATCTTGGGGGGAGTCCTCAATACATTAGAAGCCATATTTGCTAGAAAGTTGGTCCCAGAGGAGATAACTGCTGATGGCTTGAAAAGTAGACTGCCTCCATTCTTCTCAGCTGCGAGGTCACTTGTCCTGGATGACTTTGAGAATGTCTCCACATTCTCTAGTATAATTCAGCATACCCAGGACGCCTTAGTGACATGGAGGAAATCTTACACCAGATACGGACAGACGGTAGCAGTCTTGGAGTTCCAGCTCAACCATATTCCACCGATCTCTGCACAGGAGGTTGAAGCAGTATTGGCCCGGTTGATCGAGTTTGCTATCCGGGAGAAGGCCAGTGGGAACGCGCTGCTTGATGAGGATCTTCTTGATGATGGTAGTGGGCATTAATTGCTCATTATGATTCCTGCAGGGGAGTGGAGAATATTCTGTGCATTCATTGCCCACTCCTCTCTGTGGCGGTTTTTAGGGCAGAAACCCTAATCAGGGCATAGGTGGCTCGATCTGAGCCCTTCATTGTAATTTGATCTAAACCGTCCACTGAATTGGACTTATTATAAAAGGGGCATCCCCCCTCATTTGTAAATAATTAGATAGAGATTAGAATTGGAATTGGATCAGAGCTAGAGAGTAGAAGGCATATAGCATTTAGCTTAGAAGTTAGCTTTAGATTGAGGAGGGAAGAAAACTTTCCTTTGAAAGTTTTGTAAAAGGTTGTTGTGAACACTTTTCATAATACAAAGAGTTTCATTGCTTGGTGATTTCTTCTTTGTTATGAGTAGCTAGCAAGGCCATTTCGTCTTTCCAATTCAAGGTAGATAGAGTAAAATAGATTTTTATTTCATGCAAGTAGTTGTTAATTGTGGAGTGTGGCGTTGTGATTTGAGCATATCTTCTTTCATCCATACCACTAGCGGGCTTACTGATGGTAAGTTCGCCTTGCGTGGTCAACTGGAGTATCAGCACTTAACTTCGATTATGGTTCATATGTTTGTATGCGTCGTATTGACGGTATGAACATGTTGCGTCATAGTTTGAACACTTTTCTCATCCTTTGAAGATTGCACCAACTTTGTCGGAGTTGTTCGAAAGGAGACAAAGCAAAGTTTGGTTTGAAGATTGTTTAAGTCGATCCTCGTCCTCCACCCTTTAGAAGTAGATTTGTAGAATCCCTATCCCTATCCCCTTTAAATTCTGCATTTTCCGAGTCAGTCTAGATACCAGAACAATATTGCCAAATCATTCATGTCCTAATTGCTTCACAGAATCGAACAACTACGTAAGTCCCCTTGAAATAACCAGCAAAACACATCAACCAACTGAGTCTATTCGCGATAAAAGGAACCTTGGAGTCGAACACATGAACTTTCAAGCAATCTTAGCATGTGGGACACTTTGATCAAGAGAGAATAGAGTGACCGTTGGACAACTTTATTCTGTGCTGGCGCTGTCATAAAAAGCACGTCAACAGGTTGTAAGTATCATGAAATTTCTAAGTCAGAATTTATCTTGTTGATATTTGATCCTCAAGTGTACAACATATATTTAATTTCTATGTCTTTAATTGAGAAACGGATCTATGTTAAATATCTAATGGGAGATATGTCCCATGCTTAGTGCCATGTCGTCTAACTAACCACCCGAATAACAATCGGGTTTAGTTACTTAGTAAACGCACATGCTTACTAAGTTCGATCTGAACTTGTTTTGCACAAATAAATAATAACGTCTAATCTGGAAGTGATTGCCGATAAATGATGCTTGACCGGGATTCCATGAAGAACATGTTAAAGCCAATAATCTACAAGTGATAGCCTCTAATTGCAGATCGATAATATATTTGGGATGCAGCAGATTTCGATATATATAAATGATGATGTTGAATATATTCAATCATCATTTATATCTGATCGATGCTACCTTATCTCAACAAAAGGAAAGCTTTGAAAATAGGCATGGGGAAATTCTTCTCTTTCCACTCCGTTATTGATTATTCAAAAGAAAAGGAATCTTTGTGTTTACTATTGTGCATAGGTTGAAAGTCAATCATAGCTCTTTTTCTGTGTGAAAGAAAGAATGAATAATTATGTTTCTATTTCTTTGTGTTGCTATGTTTGCAAAGGCTGAAAGATATTTCCTGAATGCAATGTAGTTGTAGGGGAAAGGAAAATGTTTAATTATTATGCTTACAAGGGAATTTAAGTAAAGGGAATTAGTGTGAAGGAAGATAAGGGAAGGGATTGAAATGCATTTAGAATGAATATTGCATATTTTGTATGATCTCCATATATGGGGAATATGATGAAGTAGTTATTATCTATTAGGACCGAAATGAAGGCAGAACCAAGTATGGTCTTAAGCTTAAGTTATTAGGTTAACTGAGACAAGCTAAGTACTCTGAGGATAAAGATTTCCGAGCTAGGAGTTACATAAAGGACACTTGTAGGCTGTTTCATTTCTAAAGTAGATAGTTTGTTGTAGGTAGTCTGGGGTGACTGAATACCCATTGAAGAACTTAGCTATGCGTAGGATAAGATAGCCCCAAGTCAAAATAAACCTGTCATAGTGTATGTGATAGATGACCTTTAGTAGAAATACTGTATGAACACTTTGGCCAAAGTAGTGTGATTCACCTACATCCACTTAGACTGTGAGATGATTACACTGTCAGTTCACTATTGTCTAGTTTTGCATACTAGATTGAGATTGTCGGATTACAAGGATTTAGCTATGTAGGACACAACACTATGCTCAGGTTGGTTAAATAGTGTCGGTTACCCAACCAACGTCTTCGTAAAAGGGAGGGCTGTTTATTAAACAATAAACATGCGGGGGACCGCATTATAAGTCCGTGGTTGGTAGAAAAGCACCTGAGTGAGGTTTCTCCTGCACAGCAGGCTACTATAGCACAAAGCTTTGAAAGGGAAGATCCTGGACCGTCTTATTCCTATTTTCTCAAAGCTCTCCGAGCTGTGTTTTATACTTGTATGCATTTTTACTCTGTTGTTTACTTGAAAGGAAAAAGTAATGATGTTGTTTCAATTGGTTCTTTAATGAAATTTTGCAATGAAAAGAAAAAGAAAAGTTGTATGCTACTTTATCTTTCTACATGTTTCCTTTTGTTATTTGTGTGAAAATGTTGAAAACAAATTTTATTACGCAAGGGTTAGGTCATTACAATTTCATTGCTTTGCTTGCACTCACAAGAAAGTGCCAATAACCAGTTTCATAACATCATACTCGATTGATTGTTGACTGTCTCTGTTTGAGATAACTGCAGGAAAATGTATCGTGTCAAAGAGGTATTGGGAAATATGCGGACAGTGTTGATGTTTATAGGTTGATTGTGGATGTGATAAAATAAACAATTGCATCCAAAATGATTGGAAATAAAAGTTCAGAACTGCATGAATCTATAAAATAAATTTTACAATCGAAATATACAGAGGATTATTTACCATACCTCTGTCTATTAATATTCTTTGTTGGTCTGTGCAGGGTTGTTGCTGCTTTTTTTTGGCCTCTAATGGAATGAAAGAATGCTGTGAATAAATAATTAATACATGTTGATGAAAGGTAGCTTCGGTCAGATATAAATGATGATTGCTGATTGCATCATCATCATTTATATGTGATCAAAATTACTCTTCATAGAAATATTTCTGGAAAATAAGTAATTTGAATTTATAAGCATGTATAAGATTCAAAATAATAAATGACGTTCAAATTCTGCATTGAATAAAATCGGAACTCGTATAATATATATTTGCCACGTATAAAGGTTATATGTGTGTTAGTTTAATAACCGAATGCTAATCGGTTGTGCTTGGAGCCCGCGTGCCCAAAGGGACACGTCCTCTCATGAGATGCGTCTCTTGTGAGGCAGGTCTCCAACATATTTAAGGTGGTTCCCTCATTGATATGCAAACATCGAAATTTATAAATGTTTTGCAATCAGCACATTCAGCATAAAAGAAATAAATCTGACTTAGAATTTTGACTAGAATTCTTACACTTAGAATTATCTTAGAATCCTTAGGCTCCTAGTTTGATAGAAGATTTGATTACATTTACATGGTATCAGAGCCAAGTTGAGTGAATCCAAATCAAATCTAGATATCAGATTGCTTCGGAAAAATTCGTATTTTTAAATCGAATTCACATCACATTCTTCATAATGTCAAGTGTGATCAGATTTGAAGATCCTCTTGCAGGAGCAAACAACTTCACATCATGGAAATTTAGAATCATGATGATTCTTAAAGAGAATAAATTAGACTCACTTGTGAGAGAAAGCAAAAAGGCCATGAAAATCTTAGTAGATGCAGTTAGGGATCATATAGTACCCATCTTAGCAAAACATGAAACTGCATATCAAATGTTCAAATCTCTTGAGAGCACTTATGAGATCAACAACACCAGTGGGACTCTTGCATTAAAGAGGAAAATCAACAATGTCCAAATAAACAAAGGAGAGACTATTAATTCATACTTCATGTGATGTCCCTTACCCAACTTTGCCCTAGAATTTGCTTGTTGATCAGATTTAAGGTTTCTTCTTTTTTCAAATGAATGTTCTCTTTGACTAAGTAATCTTGGATTGAAGTCTGCATTTAATATTTCTTGATACCACTGTAATGTCCCTTACCCAACTTTGCCCTAGAATTTGCTTGTTGATTAGATTTAAGGTTTCTTCTTTTTTCAAATGAATGTTCTCTTTGACTAAGTAATCTTGGATTGAAGTCTACAATTAATATCTCCACATGTACATATATTTGTTAGCATTAATATCTAGATATCCAAATATAAATATAATCACAAATCAATAATAAAGACATATGAGGAGTGGCATGGGTAGAGCTGCCCGAAATTATCCATCTAAGCCCAAGAGCACAAGTGTCCTATTATGTAGAAACCCCTAATTCTCACTGTTTCTGAAACTGCTTGTTTTTGAGTGTTTTGCGTTTTTTTCTGTTTTTGCATACAGAGATAAAATGCGATTTTGAAAGAAAATGCTTGTAAAAATTAAATAAAATATTGCAATACTCGAAACAATAGATTCTACTGGAAATAATGTTGCCACAGAGTTTATTGATCTTTTATAATGAATACAAATAAGATCTGACAACATGCAACTGAAAAAGCAACAACCTTTATTGATGAAAACTTGGTATTGCAGCAAACTAATGATGCACATGAAATAGTGCGGCTGTCATAGAAATCCACCTTTCCCTCCGGCTGGCGTTTGCAAATGATATTAGAAGTATTTGCACCCCTATTGATGAAGCCAGAATGAAAGAAGAGAAGGCGTATGACTCCAGATGAAAGGTACGGCCCTTGTACCTGCTGGTACGACCTGTAGCAGCAAGTACGGATCTGCAACAGCCTTGAGGAATCCGTACAAACTTGGAATGGGTGTCGGCTATGAAGCTGAGATAAGTGTCCTAGAAAATATTCACTGCCTGCTGAAGTCTGGATCCAAAACTCTGAAGATGAAACTCTGACTACGTTCTGTGATAACCTCTGAATGAAGCTACCTCTCTGAAAGCAATAAATCAATTGATATTTCACAGCCTCTGAACTGCAACACTGAAGATGGCTTGTTCTCCAATGCAAAAACGAAAACTAGAACCCTTGGCTCTGTTCTCAGAAGAAGGTCTTAGCAAAAATTCGATTTTGAACATCATGAGCTCTTTTCCCAATGAAACCCTTATATCCTCAAGAAAGTCGACTTTTCTCACAAAGGCATCATTTAAATAAAGTTCGAACTTCCCTTTTAATTTTTCAATAGTTTCAAACACACTTTAATTATAATTTATAATTGAAAAGTGGCCCCTCTTCCATGTTGGTCGACCCCTTCAAGAAATCACTTAAGTTATAATATTAAATTATATTATAACTTTATAATATAAGCTTCAAATAATTAAAATTTAATTTGACAATTAAAATATTAATATCTCTCTCAAAATACGTCCGATTAACGAACCGTCTGAAGCTGGAGGATAAGTGATTGATTTTGCACATGACCAAACCATACTGCTAAAAATAGCAGAGGTGCTTCGCTGAATGACCTAACTTACTAAAAATAGAAAGTCAAGTAAATGATGTCTGAATGACCCCGAACGAAAGCCAAACTGAACAATCCTGCAACTGGAGCTAAGCCAAGCCTCGACCAGACCCTCTATCCACCCTATCAGCCTACGAGGGTCGCATAATAGGCTAATCATAAGCACTGAGAGATGTCAATTGGAAGGGGACATTACATATTAGGACAACCCAGCCCTTGGCCCTGAGTGGCATGAACATCTTGTTGGCATTTCAATTAGCACCTCTGGAGTGCTTATTGGAAACGGACAGCTATTGCAAGTGTGTTAGTACATGCTCTTCGAATTATAAAGAGGAAGATCTCTCTTTGCTGATTTTCTACTGTAAAAAACGGGTGTACTAAGATTCCTATCTTTTTTACTCAGTGGCAGGACACAAGGCTGCATAAACCAATGCACTGTAGCTAAGCTTTTTCTCTGGTTTCCGCAGATCTTAACTACGACTAACTAACTTCTAGACTATCCTACCTCCTCAAGATAAACAGAGCATGAGGGCATAGGAGTGAAATGGATTTGGTTGGATCACTTGAATCCTCCGTCTCAATGGAATATGGCCGAGGCTTTGAACCTTCAGATATATACCAAGATAGGGCTCGATACAAGCAAACACTCGTTACGGTAAACTGGATCTGAGACTTGCCAAGGAGGAGGAACCCCTATCCGAGGTGTAGACTTGGAAATAGCTCACTGGAAACAACAAGGAACGATGACTTGTCTAACAGGATTCCCGAGGAGGTGACGACACCTGTCCAAAGTTTTAGGTTGCAAGACAAAACATTAAACAACATCATACGATAATGATCGATGACAAAATATCCAAGGAGGTGACGACACCTGTCCAAGGAGGAGATTGAAACAATACACTATTTGAAAACAAGACTTTGAAAACACTCAATTATTTAGATCAAGCAAGCATGCGCCTTCTGATTTATTTCTTCAAGCTTCTCCAAAGAATTACAAAGGTTGGGACAATAAAGGCATGAAATCATGCACAATTACGATCAACCTACACACTCTCACCCAAGAGTGAACAAATATAAATGAGCTAACTCTGGCAACAATGGTGCAACAATTTTGCTAGCAAATAAAGGTTAAACAAATAAAGAACCTAAGGCTCTTATTTATAGAAACTCAAAGGAGTAGGCAACCCTAAAATCTCTTTGAGTTAACAAACAGTTCTTGCCAATCAGCAAGATATTATTTCTATGTCTAAAAGTAGGTGAGCAAACAGTTAACTGGAAAACTACTTCAGTTAACTGAAACTAAACAAAAGTCAAACTAGAAGTCTACCTTAGTTGACTGACACCTAACTAAAAGTGAACTTATCTTACAAATGTGTCTCCAAATAGACATCCACCTTTTGAGGAGATCTAAGATCCACAAATCGTGGGAGTCAAATAGACATCCTAGATTAGTGGGATCTGACATGCATGATTTGTGGAGATCTGGAGTCAACTTGGAAAGGGGCATCAAGTTGACTTCAGTCATAATTAATGCTATTTGGAGGGTAGGACGTCCCTTCTTGGGCTTTACACCTCTTCACCACTGGTCAACAAAGTCTCTATCCAGTCATTGACCTCTTCGCCCTCCAGGCAATTAATGCTTTTCAAAGTGACTATGTGGCGTTTAAGAATTTCTTCACCCGTTGCAAGCTGCTGATGATAGGTTATGCATTGGGCAGCTTCTTCATCTAACTAGACAGACATGGCTGCAATTTTGGCTAATTTGCAGCCATTGGGATCTTCAAGGAATGAAGATCGGATGACATCCTCGAACCGTGTCTGCACCATTTCAAGCTCAACATATTCCCCTCCTTCTCGCTGATATTCTGACTCAGGGAAGGATATTACCAACGTTCTTGCGAAGTTGATAATATTGGCGACAAAGCGTCTATAGTCAATCAACTCCACTGAGTTGGCATCGTAGGCTCTCACCTTGTATGCCACCTGTTCTTTCCACTCAAAGAGATGGTGTTTTTTCTCAGTGGTTGTAACTGATTCATATGCCTGTTGCAGATCAGGAACTGTCGCTTCCTCTCTCGAACTTTCTTGAGCTGCCTTCACATCTGACTGCTGGATTTCTGATCGAAGTCCATGTGCTCTGTCTCTCAGCTGATATGCTTCTGCTAATACGCACCTCCCTTTGACAACAAATTCATCCACTTGACGTCTCAAGTGTTTGCCGTATGTAATCAACTGATGATGGTTTCTTTCAGCTGGGAGATCCAATAGTCCTTGAGGCAAGGCCGAGGAGTTTGGAGTATCATGTATCAAACTAGAAATGTACAATTTTAGCTGACGGATTTCAGCCTTCAAGGCTGCTTTGTCTTGTCCATCCTTTGTCATTCTTTCTTTGACACTCGCTGAGGCGATTCCGAGAAGGTCTGCTTCCACCTGTCGAGTGGTCTTTACAAGGTTCACCTTTGAAAGCGTGTGTCATGTCCTTGAAATTGTAACACTAAAATATGAAGTATTGAAATGCAATTTACTAAATACCAAAATATAAATATAAATAATTGTAATTTAAATATTACTATAATTATAATTATCGCAAATGATATTATAATTATCAATATAAATTATTAACAATAAAAAATAAATATTAAACAATTTAATTATTAACATAATTATAAGCATCATAATATAATAAATAATAAACATACAATAAATTCAATTTATATTAATATAAAATAATAGTTATAAAATACGTGAGCAAATACATATCAACACCAGCGCTGGGTAAAATCAGCAATCATGAACAAAGGCAGAAACTTTAATAAACATAAGTTTAAATAAACAACTATGACTTAAAAAGCAGCAGCCATGTAGAAGACTTTGACCTAGTATGAGCAGCGGTATCTTAAGTCAGCAAACAAAAGATTAACAAGGCAGGTTTGTCATAGAGGGACGTGCCTCTTTGAAAAGTTATTGCTATTCAAAAGGGTGTCTCTCTTTAAAGAGAGAAGGATATAAAATGAAGGAATTAGGAAGAAAAAAGGTATGTTTTAGGAGGAAATAAAATAGAGAGAGGGAAATTAGCGAATGGATAAAGGAATCCCTACAAATCGTAGAGAAGCAGCAGCAATACATTAAGAGTAAGTTATAATTTAAACATAACAATATATATATACACCAAGAAATCAGTTGGAAATAATAATAATATATAAATCTATATAGAATATATAAATATATATATATATACAATAATGATACTTGCAACAATTATTAAACTAAGTAATGCAGACTCTTTAATATAAACATAAGTAAATTATGTATATTTATGAATTGTCCTCATCTTATGATCAAACACGTGTAAGGTTGAAAAAAGCGGTTAAGGAATAAAAAAACGTGGAGGGATACAACAACTCAGGTGATGTACTCACTTAGCAATAATATTTAGTATATTTTGAATATAAGAAACTAATATTGCTCATTTGATTATTGGTGCAATGTTTTCCTTTGATGTTATCAATATTATAATAGTTTTATGAATTGATGATGGTTCCTTTAGCATTATTGACCATGAATGAAACTAAAGGGTATGATATAGCGACATTTAGTTTCCATCATTGTTAATATTACATTGGATAGTATGATTGATCATATACAACTAAATATGATGAGAATTGACATTGTTGTAGTAATATAGATCCATGTACTTTTTTGCATTATGTTACATTTTCATGCATCCATATAATACTGTCAGACATGATACAAGCATATAGATAATTCAATAGTAAATGCATAAGTGACTGCCCAAAGATTGTTTTCTCTGTGATTGTTACCCTATTAGGATAAGGGAGAAGCATCACCAAGTGGATTGCCTAAAAACCCCATCCTCAGGCCCGTAGGCCCAAGCAAGGGATTGGTCATGAAGGGTGGGGGTCCCACCTCAGCATTCTGTTATTTAGGGGGGTGGTAGGCCTTAGGCCCTTGGTACTTAGGGTTTCCCCCTCCGCTCCTAATAGGGCCATTGTCTTCCGAGGTACTGCCATTGGTGGAGAATGCAGGTACTAGGTCGTTGGGAAAGGAGGACTGCATAAGCAGCCTCCCGTGCCCAACATGAAGGCTTCAGGGCGGATCCACCCATGGCACTCCTCTTGCTTGTTAAATTACATTTATGATTATGCTTATATTTTGGATATCTAGATATTAATGCTAATAGATATATTTGTATGTGGAATTGTTGTTAATATGGTGAATGCAGATTTTAAACCAAGATTACTTCACTAAAAAGAACATTCATTTGGAAGGAAGAAACCCTAAACCTAATCTACAAGAAAATTCTAGGGTGAATCTGGGAAGGGACATTACAGCGTGAAATCCTCAACCCTCACATTATGTATATCTTTGTCTTCAGGCGGGGCAGCAGTCTCTATGATAACCTCGTTCTCTGCATTCTTCTCTACATGAGTCTGCTTCTTTAACTTCTTTGGCGGCATGTCTTGTGGGACATGGTGGAATTCAGAGAAGTCAAGTTGATAAGAAGGTCTCTCCCTCTTCCTCCCAAGCGAGCTTTCTAGCCAGATAGAATCTTGGCTAGTATTGCTGGGAGGAGGAGCATAGGCCCCCTGAATGCTGGAAGAACGAGACTATGCCGTCGCAATGCCTTGTGGTGGCGAGTCCAAATCAATAGGACTTTGCGACCTCTGTGATGGTGGTGAAGTAGGTGGCTCTGTTTCTATTATAGGCACTGCTTCTGCTGCAACCTCTTCTACAATGGGCCCCATCTCTGCCTCGATTATCTCAATCAATGGCTCTGGTGTAGTTGCAACGGTTTGAACTGTTTCAAGTAAATTGGTGGCTGTCTCCACCTGTACCTCTTGCTAGATTGCGCTAGCAATTCCTTTTCTCCCCCATGTGCTCCCTGACATCCGCATTCCTTCTGGAAGGAAGCTCATCTTCTTCTGTCTGGGTTTCCTCCTAGACGAGGTAGGTAGTGTGAACTGAACCGGTGGTGACTCTGATCGCGGAAGTACTACCTTCCTTGTCCTTTTACTGTCAAGTTAGAATTGACTATGTCGAACTACTCTACTCGTTCTTTCCTCAATAGACGTACTCTCTTTCGCGTACCAGTCTATTTCGCCATGTGGTTGTGAATCCACTAGACCCGTGAAGAAGGAAGAAAGATTGACTTCTTCTTCGTCATCAGATAAGCCCTCGATGTCCTCTTACATGAATTCTGCAATCTGTGAGAGCTTGAATCTGCTATGGTTCCTTCTTCTCACTTCAAACTCATCCTCGCAGTTGACCCAAAAATCCTCCATGAAAGGTTCACGTGATGATCTTTGCTCAAGGTGTGCTACGAAGATGCCTCTGGGGTCATAGGATGGCCTCCTATCAATGAGGTACTTGAGATTAAATCTCACTATTTCTTGGTTAATCAACCTGAAATCAGCTACAGTCCTGCATCTGTAGAATCCCATCTAGAAAGGAAAGTTTGTAGCATACTTCTTCTTTATGCAAAGGTAAGAGTGAACCTCGGCCAACTGCCTCAGGAATTCCATGAACACTACCCTATCTGAGGGGTAGCGTGGCATCATGGCGGGGTGACCATTATAGCCATACACGCGTATGTAGGTGAAAGTGGGGAATTCTATGAACCAATCTGCCCAGTCCATCATTGCTGCCTTAGATGTTGGTGAAATACGCACATACATCTCATGGTATAGCTCACACACAGTGTGCATAGTGAAAAAGTCATTTATCTTTTTGAAGTGTCTTTCCGCTAGAGTGAACTCCAAGCGAGGAAAGTATTCTTGGACCTTTTACATACCCAGGGTTCCCACAATGTTTAATGTTCTGAAATTGCCTTGGAAGGCTATCAAGTAGACCAAGTATGAACACGTGGAAACGGTGCTCTTCTAGAAACCCAGTGAATTGTTGGTGGAGTGTGTCACTGATCAGGGAGGCCCAGTCGTAGTGTTCTTTCCTGCTGATTATTTTGCCAATAATGTAGAACATCCACGGCTGGAAGGATTTCCCCTCCTCTTGTCCAGTGACTCTGCTAATTAGGGTGATTAACACTCCGTACTCATCTTTGAATTCTCCTCTCCCAACCAATCTAGGCAAGCTGGTTCTCTTTGTTTTCAACCAATGTTGGGCCATTATAAGAGAACACTCATCCTTCGAAGCCTCGAATGCCTTTTCGCATTCTATCATAGATATGACCTTCTTGGCAGGGCATGGTGGAATTGCAAAACAAGTCTCTATGTCCACCGGCTTCAAGCTGCAAATCACCCTCCCGTCTACTGACAGGATCTCTCTTGAAGTCGGGTTGTAACGCTTTGTGCAAGCAGTTACAAGCTCGATGTTTTGTAAGGTGATTGGAATAGATGCTGCTTGAAATAAACCGGATTCTTCGATGTTCTGCAATGTGATTTGATTCATGCCCTCCAAATCCTCAGAATTGACCTCTGGATTTTCCTGCCATAAGTCTGTGTCAGTTGTTTTCAAGTAATAATGGTATAAGACCGTTTTGGTCCTGTATTGTACCTGAGAGTATTGCATTCTGAAAACCTTGAATATTGACTAGGCACTTGACCCTGTTCTGACACTTTTCTGGAACTGTTAAAAATAGCCTCGCCCGAGGTAGTTTTTACGAAAAATTCTGAGACATGGGTTTTGTTCAGAATGATTTTCTAAACAAACCCAAATCGTCAGAAATTCGAAAAAATGAGTTATTCTTTGCAATGCAAAAGCCCTTTGGTAGCAGAGGCAGCAGGGGTACCAGAAAGTGATTTTTCTCGAAAAAATCTAACACATGGGTTTTGTTCGTGCTTCAAAGCCAAACAAACCCAGTTTGTCTATTTTTCAATATTATGACTTTTTCCGAAAACCCTAAAAAATAGGGGCAGCAAGTCTACTTTTTTTTGGAAAAATCCACCATATGGGTTTTGTTGAAAAAGCTATGCTGATCATACCCAGTTGGCCAAATCTCTGATAATCTGTCATTTCCTGTGACATGAAAAAGAAATATAGACAGAATTAGAGGAAGTAGACAGAAGATGGATTGGAAGTTATAAACTGCCACTTTGCAATAATCTGTCTCTGGAAGCAATGTTGGGAGAAGAATACTTTTACTGCCAATGATCTTCAAAAATATTGAAGATCCGTCCAAAACCCCTGCCAGATCTTGAAAACGTATTCTTGGGAGCTACTTGATGTTTTATCCTTCAACCTGCAAAAAGAATAATGAGGAAAGGGACGCCTAGCATGAATATAAGGTGATTAGGGTTAAGATCCACAAAGTATGGAAGATAACTCATCATTCAAGCTTGATTTGGAGTTCCAAAAGATGATTTCCACTGATTGTGGAGTGTTTGGTCTCTTTTTGGCTCCAAATTTGCTAACTCAAGTCAACACTTTTGCTTTGACTTCTTTTAGGCATCCATCCTTGAAGTTGATCATTTTTGTCCATTTTGCAAGCTGAAGTGCTCCCGTTTGATCTTTGATTCAGGTTGCTCAGTTGATCTTAGGTAGTGGCTGGCAGTTCTGTTGTTGAGGCAGGATTAGTATGATTAGATATTCCTGGGAGGGGCTAACACAGAAAACTGAGTTTAGGTCTCCAGAAAGAAGGGCGCCTTTCCTTGAGAGGGGCACTTTTGACAATGCCTTAGTCAATTTTCATTGACTTGTTCTTCGTTTTGACCGTTTCAGACCCTCTTTGCTTTGATCTGACGTTCCCGATGTTTGATGAATCAGATGACTCTGCTTGATGATGCATCGGGTAGCTGGTTCGGTCTTGCTCAGGATGACTGACTTCTCAGTTGAAGCTGGCAAGTTTAGGTCCTTCAAACTAAAGGGAGCCCCTGGCCAGCAGGGGCGCTTTTAGCTTTTGATTGGATTTCTCCATGTTATGAACTGCTTGACTTTGACCTCCTCCATCAGTTGATTGATTTGTCGGAAGTTCTTGTTGATAGTCTCGCTGACGAGATAGGTCATAGTTGAGAAGGTCATTCTGGGAGGCAGTGAAGATTCTGGCTGAATCTGGATGTCTTCAGGAAATGGCGCCTTTCTTCCAAGAGGGGCGCTTTTAGCCATGCATTAGCCATTTTCTGGCTTATCTTTCCAATTCTTCAAATTTGGCTTTTTCTGCTTGATCTCATCTCGTGATCGTCTGGTGTGTCTTATGGACTTGCTGTTAGATTGATCACGTAGTTGGGAGGAAGCTGGAAATATGACATGTATAGAGTTGCTGCTTATGGACTCATTTGGTGCTTGCAACTGAGGAGCACCCTTGGCCAATAGGGGCGCTTTTACCTTGAAGTTCTCTGATTTGGCATCTCTGTCGTCGATGGATCCTCCATACTTTGCTGACACTTGGTCAATGATCCCTGAATCAGATGATCTTGCTGATTGTTTCATTGTCGAGCCAACATGAGAGTGAAGAGGATGATTGAGTTGAGGATGCTAAATGATCACATTTGCCCTCTGAGATCCAAGGGCGCCTTTCTTCAAGAGGGGCGCTTTTAGCCACTGTAGACTGTGTTTTGCCTTGGTAGACAAAACGTGCACCTTCCAGACTTCGCCAAATTTTGGCCTTTTCCGTTTTGAGAATCTCCTTCGTTGAACGACATCATTTTCATCCTTTTCCGCCATGGCTTCTTCGTTGAAGCTTTTGAGGTTTAGCTTTCAGCACCTGGTACTGACCAATCTACCATTAATGGCTGCGGAGCTCCTAACTTTGTTCCTGAAAAATAGAAATAGACCCACCAGAGTAAAACATATTTTTTGATAATTCTGACTTGATCAGTGTGATCGTGAAGGCAATTAATCCTATCAGAATTATTTTCAATAATTTCTGGGAAGGTCCTATTTTTTAGGGTTTCCATAAAAATAGGGGCGTAAAACCCTAATTTTCATTTTTTCAGAATTTTAACCATAGGTTCCTTGACATAAACCCACCAAGACTTCATGTTTGGTTTGACCTAAAACATACTTTCGATGGCATTTTTTCATTGTTTAGCTCAATTTAAGCAGAATGCCAAAAATTTCATTTTGGATATAACACATCTCGGAGTGGCGTGTTTAGAGGAAACCCTTGTACCTGCTTTCTCTACCTGTGCCATCACCTCAGAAGACACTTAACCTACTGGGGGAACCCAACAGAGCTTATAAGTGGTTATGGGCCTACCACCCCTCCATGGCTGCAGCGGATTGTTAAGTGGGACCCCCACCGCTCCATGGCCGCAACGGATTGTTAAGTGGGGTGTTTAGACACCACTTTTCTCAGGCCCTTCCTCCCTAGTAGGCTTGCAAACACTCAGAAGACAATCTTTTAGCAATCAAATACATTTGTATTTATTACTGATTCTTTAAGTTAATATCAACATCATTATCATCATGATAATACTAAAGAAAGCATTACACCAATAATCAGATTAGCAATATATGTTTCTTATATTCAAAATATGCTAAATATTATTGCTAAGTGAGTACATCACCTGATCGGTTGTGTCTTCCCATGACTCTTTATTCCCTAATCGCCTTCCTTCAATCTTACATTTGATTGACCATAGAATAAAAAAACATATATAAATAAATATTAATCTATTCATTTTTATATTAAGATCACAATTACTTATAAGGCTCAATAATTGTTGTAAGTATCATTATTGCACAATCGTGAATATATTTATATATATATATATATATTCCACATGTATACATATTTATATTTAAAATAGTATTAAACTTACTGCTCAAGTGTATTCTTGACAATATATTTTATCCTTATTTTCATATGCTGCCTTACTTGTTGAATGAATAATATATTGATTCCCACCCACATGATCCCTTTCTTCCAGCCATGATATCCTCTATTATACTCTGCTATGGGAGGTGATCCAAACTAGAGACACACCATTTCCAATGAATAGACACCTCCTTTGTAGATCGTACCTTTCCCTCAACCCAAATCACACCCCTTTTTATCATAACATATAATAATCTTTGTTTGTTAATTGCTGCCTTATATAAATAAGGATTGCTGCTTTTATTTTTATTTTTAAATATAGTAATTGCTTAGAATTGCTGCTGTTTGAGAGGAATCGATTCTTTTATTTGTTGTTAATATATTTATTTAAATATTTCAAGTTTGATTATTTTATATTGTTTCTTTGTGAATATTTTATTTATAATCATTTACAATTAATAGTATTAATTAGTTATGTTTTGTATTTCTAAAAATAATGATTTTATGACTATAATGTTATCTATGAATTGTAGTTATTTATTTTGATATTTGTTTTATTTATTTGTATTTCAGTGATTCTTATTTCAACACTAGAATATAATGGCATAAAATTGTTAATATGTATTTTGTTATTATTATTATTTTTATTTATTTGCATTTTGATGTGTTATCATTTTGGGGACATGACACTTCATGAGGATCATTGAACTAAGGGACCAATTATCCACAATTGGATATCAGATTGATAGCAAAGAGTTAACTCTAATTGCACTAGGAGGCCTACCAAACTCATGGGAGTCATTTGTTCAAGGAATAAGTGTGAGATCTAAACTTTCCAAGTTTGATAGGCTAAGAACAAACTACCTTCAAGAGGAAACAAGACTCTGAACAAAAGAGAATAAACAGAAGAACATAGATGAAGACATTCATGTACTCAACACAACATCTAATAAAAGGAGTAAGAAAAACTCCTACAAGAGAGGATCTTTTAAAAAAAAAGAGAAATTCCAATGGAAAGGGATCTTCTAAAAAGAAAGACATCTCTCAACTACAATGCTTTAGATGTGATCAATATGGACACTATGCAATGAAGTGCCCTATCAGAACAAAACAAGAAGCATCCTTTGCTAAAGTAGGAAAGAAAAATTCAGATCATGAATCTGAGAACATTTTGTTCTATACAGCCTTATCTAGTCAAGTATCTAACACCCACAACTGGGTAATTGATAGTGGTTCCTCTAGACATATCACAGGGTTCAGAGAACACCTAGACACTATGACTGAAAAGACTGATGAAGAAGTAACCATTGGGGATGATTCTGCACACCCTGTAAAAGGGGTTGGAACTTGCTCCATCAAATTGAAATCTGGTCTTTCTCTTCAACTTACTGGACTTAAATAGGCTCCTAGGGTTTGGTATGAAAGAATTAACAACTATCTCTTGGGACTGGGATTTTCAAAGAATGATGCTGACTCCAATCTCTACTTCAAGGTAATCAAAGTTGATATGTTAATAATTATTTTATATGTTGATGACTTGCTAATAATAGGAGAAGATCACCTCATTGCTCAAGGAAAGAAAGATCTAACATCCGAATTTGACATGAAAGACTTGGGCATTCTACACTACTTCCTAGGTTTGGAAGTATGGCAGAAATCAGAGGGCATTATACTAAACCAAGGAAAGTATACGATTGATATTCTGAAAAGATTTGGAATGTTGGACTGTAGACCCATATCTACACCTATGGAAACCAACTTTCACAAACTAAAAGAAGCAACAACATAATCCAAATGTGCAGATCCAACCCTATATAGACAAATGATTGGATCCTTGATGTATCTGGTTAACACCAGACCTAATATTTGCTATGCAGTGAATGCTCTCAGCCAGTTCATGTGTGAGCCAAAGGAAATTCACCTTATGGCTATGAAACATATTTTGAGATATCTTCAAGGCACTATTGGAGATGGTCTTCTTTACAGAAATGACCAACTAGATCTACATGGATACTCTGATTCAGATTGGGCTGGAAGTGTAACCGATCAGAAAAGCACATTAGGATGTTGTTTTAGTTTAGGATCGGCTATGATCTCCTAGATTTGCAGAAAACAATCTTTAGTAGCATAGAGCTCAACTGAAGCTGAATACATTGCAGCCTCTATGGGGGCAAGAGAAGCAGTTTGGCTTTGTAAATTGCTTGTGGGACTCTTTGGTGAGCCCTTGAATCCTACAATTATTCATTGTGATAATCAGAGTTGCATCAAACTCTCTGTATATCCTGTCCTCTATGATAGATCTAAGCACATTTAGATCCCCTATCATTATGTAAGAGACATGGTGGAAAGGAAAGTGATTCAGTTGGAGTATGTTAGTACAAATGATCAAACAACAAACATTCTCACCAAACCTCTCTCCCGAATCAAGGTAGAGCACTTTAGGAAGAAACTTGGTATGGTTGAAATGTAATTTGATATTATGTTGAAATTCAAATTGTTTATAAAAGTTGTACTCGTATATATAAAGATGTTTAATGTGTAAACTCTTTTGTCATGTGTGTGACTCCATGACCTTATGGGCCTACCCCCCCTGTGTACATTATTGAAAGGTGACGATCTTTCTAATAATAAACACTTGTATTTGACATTGTAAAGTGACAACTCTACAACGATGAGTTGAACTATCATGATAGATATCATCTGACTTGATATCTGTGGACATGTCACGATAGTATCTCTTGGACACTTTGATGGATATCATGGGACTTGATGTCATTTGAAGATCATTGTGATCCTTAAGAGATAATCATGGTGGATATTTATATATTCGTGGATATGCCATGAATTATGGTAGACATCATGTGACTTGATGTCAATGCACATACCATAATGAAGATGTGTTATGAAGAATGTCATGTGACTTGACAAAGTTGAGCTACCATATCATATGTTCGATATCACATGTGAAGGTGATATCCCTAGTTATTTGATTTGAAATATCTTCCTTAGCTAAGAGGGAGTGTTGATGAAACGTAGCTTCGGTCAGATATAAATGATGATTGCTGATTGCATCATCATTATTTATATGTGATCAAAATTACTCTTCATAGAAATATTTCTCGAAAATAAGTAATTCGAATTTATAAGCATGTATAAGATTCGAAATAATAAATGATGTTTAAATTCTGCATTGAATAAAATCGGAACTCATATAATATATATCTGCCACGTATAAAGGTTATATATGTGTTAGTTTAATAATTGAATGCTAATCGGTTGTGCTTGGAGCCCGCACGCCCAAAGGGACACGTCCTCTCATGAGACACGTCTCTTGTGAGGCGGGTCTCCAACATATTTAAGGTGGTTCCCTCATTGATATGCAAACATCGAAATTTATAAATGTTTTGCAATCAGCACATTCAGCATAAAAGAAATAAATCTGGCTTAGAATTTTGAATAGAATTCTTACACTTAGAATTATCTTAGAATCCTTGGGTTCCTAGTTTGATAGAAGATTTGATTACATTTACAATACAATTATACATCATTTCTCTATTTTTTGTGGTATTCTAAATTTTTAGATGATTGACAAGTGGCAGAAAAAATTCCTAAGCTGTAGGAGCAATTTCTAGCCCCAATTAATCCTGTGGCATTTTTTTTTTTTGCTTCATGGGACCCCTTGCTCCATGAAAATAGATCCTGAAGCCCCCTCATGGGACCGCACTGTAAAACACTGAACCAAAATAAAAACCAATGGCTGGAAACTAAAGAGTAAATACCAAACCCTCAAATGCACACATACACTTCAAATGAAAATTTTGGATCAAATCTCATCAATTATAATTGCTGGTATAAACCCTAAATTTGCCAAAAAACATTCTGATCTATATTGGAAAGTTATGACAGCATCTTTCTGCATCAATAGTTCGAATTTAGAAACCCTCAGAAAGCTGATTCCATTTATTTAGCAACTGCTGGAAATCATTAGAAGCTGGAAACAATGTTTTCAGAATTCCTACAATTGACAAATCAGCTCATCAAGGCAGATTAAAATTATAATGATAGAACCTCAAACTTGTACATCTACTGCAAAAAGTGCTGGCTAGCTGATGAGGCTGAAAACAAGCGGGAAAATGGCTGAATGACCAACCATATGATCCTATATTCGCCTCCAAGCTGGTGCTCCAAAAACCCAATGACAAAATCAATCAATACTGCTGGGAAATGGCAAATTGGTGGATGGTAATGGACGGAAACATGCAAATACTGCTGCAGAATGCCCCAAAATAGCCTAAATCTAATCTTAGACCCTCCTCCAAGGCTTGCACACTCAATTGTAGACTAGAAAAACAATTGAATAGTGATAAGTAAAGCGAATGCATCCTCCCCAAAGTTGGTGCTCCTAAGGAAAGTGGTTGGAAATATTGTTGCAGAAATAAATGATATCAATCCCCTCTCTAGATCCTCCCAAAGCGATGGTGCAGGCCCTTAATAAGGGCAATATCAGCAAAAATGGTGATCACAATCAGCACTTAACTACCTTGAATGGAAGGCACAAAAACAATGTGTCCAAAACCCTCAATCTAGCAATGAAAAATGATGGCAACTTCTCCGAAGCATTGGCATCCAAGATTTAGCAAGAATAGATGATGAAACAAAACCCAAAATTCTGAGATTTGCAATAAAATCCTGCAAATCATGATCCTCAAATCTGAAAATGATGCAAATCAACACACATGCAACTCCCAAATGGAATTGCCCCAAAGGAGATGAGGGTTTTTGTTTATTGCTCTACCTGATAGAATAAATACTTGAATTATTAATAGAGATGATAATGCATACCAGATACAAGAGCAAAATACATCTTTATTCGCACATTAAGTTATTACAAGAAGAAGACAAGTAATGGTCAGCAAAGGATCCGACTAGATCATACTACTTTCCTTGATGATACACAATCTATTTAAAGGACTCAATTGTTTCCTAGAGGAACACAACCGTCAACCAATTGACACTTATAACTACCCTAGGTCTACAAACAATTAATACATAGTTGGATAACCAATATTATTGTAAAATAATAATAGACATTGTACACTAACTACATCATCCCCTCAAGAGAAAAAGCCATCTTCCAGATGACAAGTAAACATCAAGTAACATTAGCGAAGATTTTTTAAAATTGATGATGATATTATAGATGAGGACATGTAAACAAACTTGGAAGTGTATTTTGCAAACTCGGACTTGGACTGTACTAGGCAAATCAAATAACTACAGTGCGGGTCTGAGGGCAATGCTCCCAATAAGGTGCAAGGGCAATGCCCCTTGTGGGGGTCTAAGGGCAACACCCCTAGTGGGGTCGAGGGCCAACACCCAGTCTAGGGGAAATGCCCCAGTAGGGTTGAGGGGAAGCACCCTCGATGGAGTCAAGGGGTGGCCCAATTTAAGACCTTCAAAACCACATAGAACTTCATGGCACACATCATTTTTATTTTTTTAAGAGGCAAAAAAATGTTGACAAAGCCAAAAAAATAGAGATTTTGGAGTGTTTAACAAACATATGCCAAGATGTGAATAATGCTTTGGGCCAACCAATTAAGGGAATTCATTTTATTGCAGAATAAAACTCTTGAGCAAAGACTGTTGTTGCGAGAATGGCAAGGCCGTACAATGAAGCCATACTATTGTAGAATGACACTCATTCTTTTGTCGCACTATGTTGACCACCGAATTCAATATCCATGTAGTTGCAAAATTACCTTGTACTATATGAATGTGTGACTTTATTGGTCGTACAAAGTAGAGATTTCACATATAGGACCATATGGTGCAGTCAACGACCAAGGCCGCACATTGCAGGAAGTGATATACGTCGTATAGTGTAAATAGTTGCAGGATTTGTACAACAAGAAGTTTGTAGAGGCTGTACTATGTAATAGACAACAAGGCCAATACAATGGCAAGAAATTGTAAACACCATACGGTTAGAAAGTTGCACCCTTGTCCTTGTCGTACGATGTGCCTTACTCTTAGCTATACGAATGAGATATACCATAAACCATTCACCAAATGATGTCATCATATAGTGTAGAGGAATTGAGTGAACCATCGTACGATGTTAAAGGACCATCATACAATGTGAAAGGATTGTTGTACTATGTGAGAGAACTGCCATACAATGTGAAAGGATGCTAGTTGTATAATGCAATAAAATGTTGGTCATACTATGCAAGGGAATGTTGACCATATAATACACACTAAATGATAGGGCTGTCATAAGACAATTCTTTTCTTTTTGCACAAATGAATTTTTTTCTCACCATACGATGTAGCCGGACCTTTTAATATAGTCAAGCTTTATATAGTCAATCTTTCTAATATAGTCAAGCCTTTTATGTAGTCGAGTCTTGTAGTCAAGATTTTTAATATACTCAAGGATTTTATGTACTTGGGCCTTGTAGTTGATCTTTTTAATGTACTCGGAGATGTATCATTAGTAATTTTGTATTCTTCTACAAAGTTGGATACCTCTACTGTGACTTCCGTCTTTTGCAAACCATTGATTGTGTCTAGCACACATAAACTATCTAAATTTTCAAAATCATTTTTCATCAATTGCTCTTCATTGAGAGTTGTGGCTTTGAGAAAATTACAACTTGACGGAAATACCTCATAGTCCTCTATTTGCCCGTGAAATAGGTTGCAAATAGAATTTGTTTCATCCTTCGAGCTTGAATGTAATTCCAAAGTCCCTTCATCATTCAGCTCTATTGGACCCAGATCATGCTTCTCTATCCATTCTTCTTCGGAGTCCAGATCTAATTAATCAAAGGAAGTTGTGTAATATCCCTTGCCCAATCTGATCTCAAAATGCTGATATAAGGCTCAAGGAATATTGTCAAACACTTCACATGCAAACTTCCAACTTTCTGGTCTGAGTTATCAGTCTGATATATTCTTTGAAAAAATGATCATAGAATGCTTCAAATGCTTGTAATTCAACACTTCAATGTCCAAACTATATTCTAGATGCATCAATGACATATTTCTATCATTTACAATGCACTTATATGATTTTTAATTGGAAAAACATGCATCTACAGCCAACTGGTATTTTTCCAAACAATTAGCATGCAAACTATTGCTTGAATCAAAATGAACATTACATCAACACTAGACTAGCAACTTATCTCCCCTTTTATAGATTGACAATGTGCATATAAGGGAATCGTGGATTAGCCAAGATTCTTGGCTTTACAAAATATCCAATACAATGCCAAAGTTTGATATGAATATTCCACCTACAGCAACTCTTAAAAATGACAATGCAAAGAGCTTAAATAAGATGCAAGAACCTGGTATAAAATCTGCCTTGGCTTGAAGAAAATGTGGCACCTTGAATGCAAAGGAAGAAGACTCCTCTTAAGCCCAAATGAGACCCAGCATGAGCCGCCCCTGTGAATAAATTCGTGGTCCTTTAATGGCTGACTGTCAAGTCTGAAAATTATATCAGACCTCTGCAATTTAATATCAGACCTTGTATTCACCTCAAAATGCTCCTCAATGCCACAATTGATGCAAGAATGATGCCTCCAATGATCTCCAATCAACTATGCAAGATGCCCTCCAATGATGCGGGTACTGTTCACGTGGGTACTGTAGCAGCGGATGAAAGCTTGCAATCTGCTCTTTAATGGCTGCCAATGATAAGCTACAGGTCTGCAATAGATGAGTCTTCAGATATGCTCAAACCCTTGATGAATTCTTGAATCTTTAAGCACAATCAGAACTTCTGGATGAAGCTCTCCTCTAGCAATAATTCGGCGGGTATCTCACAGCCTCAAAATTGCATTACCACTTGAGAGTTTTCGTTCTCAATGGCCAACTGAAACAACTGCAGAAACCCTTGGCTCCACAACTGAAATTAACAAGTTATTCTTCAAATCTGGATGATAAGAAATGAGCCCTCAATGTCTATTTATTCCATTTCACCAATTCCTCCAAAAACTTCTAGAGTATTATTTTATTAAATGACTTTATAATATATTTTAAAATTCAAGTCACTTTATTAAATTAATTAAATATAAGGTCACCTTATAATATAAATTTAATTGATAACCTTATAAATAATTAACTTAATACCATCTTTTGATTTAATTAAAATAACTAATTAGTCATCCTCATAAAAAAATCATTATTTTAGACAACTCAATTAATTAAATTAATTAAATCAACTACCTCCAAAATGGGGACATTACAGTCCGCGCCTACTGAAATTGCTTGTCCTCAAGCAACTCAATCACTCCCCCTGGATTCCACAAGAAGAACCGCATAATGTCCCTGCTATCTCCAAACACCCCTTGTAACACTAGCTCAATCATTTCAATTTGCTGAACCAACTCTGTCCCACCATCAAGTGTTGTAGGAGAATAAATCTCAAGAGGAAGCAAGCCAAGAGACTAACTACCTGTTGTGACCTTTTTCACACATCACCCCATCAAGATGGGGACCCCCTAAATTTTGCTCCATTCTGGTCTTTTGGCTTTGGTTCGCTCTCTCTCTGGTCTCTGGTCCTTCCGGGGATGTCCCGTTGTTTGACCCAGGTTGAAATATTGGTTAAGTCTGGGTAATTAGGGTTTTCATCCTTCAGGCTTATTTAAGGTCAAACCGAGTCATAAAATTGAAATCTAAGCTTAGTGCAGCAGTCAGAAGACTTCCAGCAGAGTCCCCCTAAATTTTCACTGTATTCCGGCAACTTACTATTTTTAGTAAGTATTCAACTTGGGACTATTTTATTGAGATTTTGGAATTCTGTCAGTTCCACTGCATCCGGGTAACATCAAGCTGCCTACACGTAAATTTTGAGCCAGATCAGACGACTTGCTATTTTTGGCAGTTCAGGCTTCAAGAGCCGTTTTCAGGGTTTCCACATGAGCTTTTCAGATGCATGTCTGGAGAATCCTTCTGGGTTTTCCAAAACCTTCGCAGTGATGTAACATGCAAACCGAGACAACCACTTTCAGAGTTCAGCCTTCGGAGGCTATTTTTAGGGTTCGCATGCAGTGTTTTTCAACGCATGTCGGGTTTTTCTTTATGGGTTTTTCGAGAGCTTCGCAACGGTGTGACTTGCAAGCGGAGAAGATCGAGTTTTGAGGACTTACTATTTTTAGCCAGTGCATGCATACAGACCAGTTTTCTGGGTTTTTCTGGGTTTTTTGAGATCCCGCGGGCAATATGACATGCAAAACCATCCGGCAGTGGATGAGTCACTTTTCAGGCAGTTTCTATTTTTAGCAGGTACACTCTGGCAGCCGCCCAACACTCCAGTTCAGCAACAGAACGACATGCAGAAGGAACGAAGTCAAACGGAGACCGTTCGGGATACATGCAAGTCAAATTAGGGTTTCCACTTTTATAGGGGGTAAAATCCAAAAATAGCCGAAACGAAGTACCCCACCCATGTCAGCACACTTCAAGGTACCTGCTGGCAAAATTTGAGCAAAGTCGGAGAACTTACTATTTTTAGTAAGTCAGGGCACGGCTATAAATAGCAGGTCTGCACCCGAGGTTGGCATCAGAGTGACCCTCAAGCTATCAAGATCAAGCGTTGCAACTTTCAAGCAAAACGGAGCTACTGAAGTCAGAGAGTCAAACTTACTATAAATAGCAGATGGCTATAAATAGCAGGTCAGGGCAGAGGACTGACAAGACAGGTTCACAAGGCAGAGAATATCATCTGATGAAATTTTCAGGCAAAACGGAGCCTTAGAGGTTGAAAATCAAGGGATTTGCTAAAAATAGCACAACTTGCTAAAAATAGAATGCAAGACCAGGGGCAGGCAGAGGCTTGAAAATTGTCTAAGGCAGAAATAAAAGTAGACCCATCAAAATGCGCCCACCATGATGACTCTCTCAAAACGCCTAAGGCATAAAACAGAAGCTCATACCTCAAAATGCGCCTAAAATGAAAGGAAGAAGAGATGCCTTGAAAAAGTTCTAAGGCGTGGAAAGTGAAAGCTCACATGTGTAAATGCGCCCACCTAGCAAAACAGAAGCATGGCCTAGCATTTGCGTCCAAGGAGAGGTGAGGGAGTTTGAAAAAACGCCTAAGGCATTGGAAATCAAAGCATGGCACTTGAAATGCGCCCATGGCAAAAAAAAACGAAAGTAGACCCAAGGAAATGCGCCCACCTTGGAAGTGCCTTCAAATTCTTCTAAGGCATAAAATGAAAGTAGAGAGGTCAAAATGCGCCCTCAAGGAAGGTGAGGATATGAAATTTTCTAAGTAGTGAAATGAAAGTAAGCACATCAAAATGCGCCCTGAAGTGAAAGTTAACCCCTTGAAATGCGCCCAAGCCTAGATGATGCTAAGAAGAAAAACGCCTAAGGTAGAAGGAAATAGAACTTGCAAGGGTGAAATGCGCCCTCAAGGTGAGGAGATGGCCGAAATTTTCCTAAGGCATAAAATGAAAGTAGAGAGGTCAAAATGCGCCCAAGGCAAGATAAAGTGGCTAGGACTTGGAGAAATTTCTAAGTCAAGAAAATGAAAGTTCAAGACCCCATATGCGCCCAAGGTTGCTGGAGAAAATTTCCTAAGGCAACGAAATAAAAGTGGAACCTAGCAAATGCGCCCTCACCTTTAAAGGATATTCTAAGTGTTTGAGAATTTTCTAAGTGAGAAATCAAGGCTTGCATGAGTAAAATACGCCCAGGAGGCAATACGATGCTAAGGCACGAAGAGTAGAAGTAGACACATGAATATGCGCCCAAGTTGAAGTGGAGATTTTTTTTAAAATTTTTTCTAAGTGTGGAAAATGAAAGTGACTCATGCTAAATGCGCCCTTGATTGAAAATGTTTCTAAGGCGTGGCAAGGGTAAAAGCTAGCAGAATAAAACATCACTGAGTGAAATACGCCCAAGATGTGAGATGATGGGAGAAAATTTCTAAGTCGCAAAAAAAATAAATGCCAAGGGGTCAAGTGCGCCAGAGGTGTAAAGTGAGGAATTTTTTTAAAATGAAATAAATATTTCATCAGAAATATACGCCTATGGTAGAAAAGAAAAAATGTTAGAAATTTTTTCTAAGTGAGATAACACTTCACTAGGGAAAAATACGCCCTTGGCATGGAAGGATGATTTGATGAGTTTTAAAGTTCTCCGAAGGCAGTTGAAAGTTGACGAATATTTTTTCAAGGGGAAGATTTGATATCGATGAATATTTTCCATGGGTCAAGTGAAAATCAAATGAACCCGTTTAAAAGGCACCCATGGGTTGGGAAATTTTAACATTAATTTCCTAAGGGAAATTTTAATATTTTCAGAGGAAACTCGTTTTGACTAGATTATTTTCCTGACGGAAGTTAAATCTCAAAGGACGAATTATTTCGAGCACGCAAATAATTTTTAATCGCCCGGAGTTGAACATTTTAATGAGAGAATTTAAAATGTCTAAGGCAAATTTTATGAAATCGAGGATTTAAATGACAGACATTTTAAAAGTTTGAAATATATTTACAACTCCCACGAATTTTTTCGAGTTGAATTTATTTAAACACTGCGAGATTTTAAAATGGAATTCAAGTGATTGTTTTTCTCGCGAGTTGTTTAAATCGCCAAGAGTTAACTGGCAGACTAAGAGGAAAATTCGAAATTTGAAGAAGAAGGAATCATTATTAATGGCGACTGCCATAATGACCGGCTGACGACTAGCCCACTACTGCGCTTGAATTAGAAGATTCCGAACGAAGAGAGTGGAAAATTGATGAAGGTGCTAAAAATAGCCCCAGCACTACTTAGCAGGATTCTCCGAGAAAAGTTATTTAAACAATCTCTTCTCTCATTTCTCCTCACATTATTTCGAAGTTGAAGTTGCTGAAGAGGTTCTTGAGAGATTGAAGTATTTTCCAAGTGGTTGAGGAGAGAAATTCTGTGAGAGTTTCTTTTATTTCGGAGTGTTGAGTTGCTGAAAGTACGAAGTGCTGGAGAAATGTTCATTTGCCGAGACTCTTTCTCTCAAAAAGCTGAAAGTGTGTTGCTGCGACTTCGAAGTTCAAGGTTGAAGTTATTTTCCGGAGTTGCTGGAGAATTTAATTCTCAAAGAGCTGAAAGTGGAGTTGCTGCGAAGTTTAAACGTTGAGAAGTTGAGGAAGTTGAAATTTCATATTGCTGGCAACTCTTTATTCCTCTAACTGCTGAAGTTGACAAAGTGAAGTCAAGGTTCGAACAATTTGTGCTGGAGAAATTAGCTACATTGCTGAAAGTTATTAGCTTGCTGCGTTTTTTCTTCACCAGTCAGAAGTGCAGTTGCTGAGAGTTGTCTCTAAACTCAGAGATTTTTATACAGTACGAGGTTTGGAGTTAGAAATTTATGCTGAGAAATTTTATTTTCAAAGCTAACTCCGTATTCGCAGCCATCTCGGGAATTGTTTTATTTTATTAAAAATCTGCAGTCTAGCTTATTATTCTAGTTTATTTTTACAGATGGCTGGCGCAAAGGATGCTGCAGGAAATAGCAGAGCCGCAGGCAGAGGAACAAACACTGAAGCGGGCAAGGCTGGCTCATCCCGGCAGGCAATGATTAAAAGGCTCGCTAAGCCATTTCTCCCAAAGTCAGCAATAGTTTCAAAGTTGGCAGGATTAAATGATACCAACCTTGGTTCATTTAATCTAAATGCACTCAAATCGAGGATGTTCGGGCTAGGGGGCCATCAACCATCCGTCACGGCACATAATATAATGAAGAGTGGAATCTACGCAGCTGCTAGTTTTCCGCCAGCAATTCAGTGTCCGGAGCTAATTATGGAGTGCGCCAATCACTACAAGCCAGAACGTAGGACGATTGTCTCTCCGGATGGTAAACTGCTCGCCAACTTCACACCGGATGCCATCGGAGAGGCATTTGGGATTCCAACTGCTGAGGAGATGTTATACAGAACAAATAAGAGGGCAGATAAGATGTACTCTTCCTCTTTCGAAAGAGTCACTGCAGTCATCAACAGAGTTTGGATGCAGAAGCCGAGGCCACCCCGCACTAAGCTCCCAAAGCAGATAATTGCCGAGGACGTGAAACAAGAATACTGTGATTTGATAATGATGCTGAGCCGGGTGAATGGGAGTGCACAGGCTTACATTTTCGAGCCTTGGATGTTCTACTTCATCGAGATCATCTTGGAAGGAAAAGAGTGTGTCGATTGGGCTAGGATGATTAGCAACCACATCGATGAGCAATTCAGGAGCTTGAAGGTGACGAAGACTTTCTACATGAGCTCATATGTGATTTACATGTTGGCCAGAATGACTAAGTACAGAGGGATTTCGTACAAAGAGCCAATCGGCTGTGCCCCTGGTCAATTCAAAATTCATGAAGCCTGCACACAGCTACATTTGGCTAACATTGCCAACTATAAACGGGCAAATGATGCATTCACAATGCACATTGCGAGGACGCTTCAGCAAAGGACGCAGCAGAGAATATCTAAAGAAGCACAGACATTGATTGAGGAATATGGGTATTGGCTCATCCAATTCCCGAAATTCACATATATTAGGCTGCAGGGGTTCACTTCATATCCGTATCGGTTACCACGATACCCCACTGATCACATAGTAATGCTTGAGATATCTAGGCAATTGATTGCCTACGATAAGATTCAGAAAAGGAAAAAGAAGGGTGGACTTGATTTCCCTATCACCATGGGAAATTCCATTGAGGTGTGTCCCTCTTTGCAGGCAGCCCGAGAGGCAGAGGACGAGCTGCAATCTTATCATTTGTCATATCACACAGGCAGGCAGGATTTCGATCCTTACAGGAACATCCGGATGATACAGAACGTTGAATACCGGCACAGAGCTCATCTGGAGGACTTTTGGGCAAATGCAGTGGATGAGGCTGAGATAAGAAGAAGGATGTTTTCCAGACTTCCTCTCAAGTTGATTAGAGAATGTGAGATTATTCCAGTTCCCGACCAGGTGGAGGAGGATGTCAACGTCATGCAACCCGACTATGGGTCAGTTAGGGATACTCCTGTCCCACCACCTGATTGGTCCGAGCCAGAGATCATGGACTTGGACACTCTTTCTATCCCGGTGATGACTTTTACCAGGACTTGGGTCGACAGACATGTATGCAGACTTAAGAGCAAGTCGATCGCCCTTACTTATAGCTTGATGGGTGACCCAAGGCCGTTATCGGTAAAAAGAGGGAAACAAATTGCTCAGACATCGAGGGCACAAGTGGAAGTGCCAACCCAACCGATACCGTTGAGGATAGAACAAGCATCACCCGTGCACTCACAAACTCAATCTTCGAGTTTAAGAGTGGTTTCATTATTTGCCGATCAGAGGGCAGGATTAGAGGAAGAGCAGGGACTTGAGGAGGTAGATCAGCCCAACGCCCGGGAATCAGCTAGTGTCAGTCTATCCAGGGGCGGCCAACATGAGGAGGAAGAGGAAACAATGGCCGACACCCATTTTCAGCAGATGTTGGACACGGCTTTGGAAGAAGAGGAAAACACAGAACAGGGGACCCAAGGGTCGGGAGATACCCAGCTTATAGAGGAGGATGAGCCTGAGCAGACCAGTGCAAGAAGAGAGGAAGTGCACGAGATGGAGGCAACAGAAGAACAGCCCCTTGTCATTTGTAATCCACAGCAGACAGTGCCTGATTGGCTTTCCGACAGAATGAGGAGAGAACCCGAGGATGATACGGATCCAGCCATTGAGATGGAGGAGTTCCTCAGGAGGATCAGTGCGCCACCAGAGAAGAAAAGGGCCCGAAAGTTTTCAAAGATCTCGACTGACGAGTCAGGCTCTCGCACGCTTCAGGTGGCTATTCCGAGGGAAGATTGTGATCGAACCGAGGAGAGGCCTGAAAATTATGTGATCACCACAGTAGAGTTGGGTCGTCCTACGGGAGCCCAAGTTATCGAGGAGTTCGATAACTCCTATCAGGCATTGAAGGATCAGTTGCTCCGCACGGAGGGGAAGTATAAGAAATTGAAGAAGGAGCACAAAACTTTGATAGGATACGTACAAAATCTAGCACATCCAGGTGAACCAGCAAACCCAGCAGTGGAACGTCCATCAGAGCTTCCGAAGGAGTCAGTTGTTGCCTTAGAGGATTTGAAGAAAATGGAAACGGAGGCAGACAAGTGGGTTAGCCGTGTTCATACTGAGACAGGGAAATTCATGGAGGACCTTGCCGATGCTTATCGACAGGCCTCAAGTATTTTGGCACGGATGGATATAGTAGATCAGGCCTGGGGTGATACTCGCATCTATCAAACGAAGACTGTACTTCGTTTGGGGGCTTTGATGCATATACCTCTAGAAACCTTGGTGGATGGAGGTGTAATTCAGAGAGGTGATAGGTATGATTTCACCAGTTGGTACTCCTCGGTGGTCACAGGCCGTGGATTTCACGACGCAGCAAGGGCAGATTCAGCTAAAGTGAGGAAAGCAATGGGCAACATCTTGGGGGGAGTCCTCAATACATTAGAAGCCATATTTGCTAGAAAGTTGGTCCCAGAGGAGATAACTGCTGATGGCTTGAAAAGTAGACTGCCTCCATTCTTCTCAGCTGCGAGGTCACTTGTCCTGGATGACTTTGAGAATGTCTCCACGTTCTCTAGTATAATTCAGCATACCCAGGACGCCTTGGTGACATGGAGAAAATCTTGCATCAGATACGGACAGACGGTAGCAGTCTTGGAGTTCCAGCTCAACCATATTCCACCGATCTCTACACAGGAGGTTGAAGCAGTATTGGCCCGGTTGATCGAGTTTGCTATCGGGAGAAGGCCAGTGGGAACGCGCTGCTTGATGAAGATCTTCTTGATGATGGTAGTGGGCATTAATTGCTCATTATGATTCCTGCAGGGGAGTGGAGAATATTCTGTGCATTCATTGCCCACTCCTCTCTGTGGCGGTTTTTAGGGCAGAAACCCTAATCAGGGCATATGTGGCTCGATCTGAGCCCTTCATTGTAATTTGATCTGAACCGTCCACTGAATTGGACTTATTATAAAAGGGGCATCCCCCCTCATTTGTAACATATTAGATAGAGATTAGATCAAGAGTTGAATCAGAGCTAGAGAGTAGAAGGCATATAGCATTTAGCTTAGAAGTTAGCTTTAGATTGAGGAGGGAAGAAAACTTTCCTTTGAAAGTTTTGTAAAAGGTTGTTGTGAACACTTTTCATAATACAAAGAGTTTCATTGCTTGGTGATTTCTTCTTTGTTATGAGTAGCTAGCAAGGCCGTTTCGTCTTTCCAATTCAAGGTAGATAGAGTAAAATAGATTTTATTTCATGCAAGTAGTTGTTAATTGTGGAGTGTGGCGTGGTGATTCAAGCATATCTTCTTCATCCATACCACTAGCGGGCTTGCTGATGGTAAGTTCGCCTTGCGTGGTCAACTGGAGTATCAGCACTTAACTTCGATTATGGTTCATATGTTTGTATGCGTCGTATTGACGGTATAAACGTGTTGCGTCATAGTTTGAACACTTTTCTCATCCTTTGAAGATTGCACCAACTTTGTCGGAGTTGTTCGAAAGGAGATAAAGCAAAGTTTGGTTTGAAGATTGTTTAAGTCGATCCTCGTCCTCCACCCTTTTAGAAATAGTTTTGTAGAATCCCTATCCCTATCCCCTTTAAATTCTGCATTGTCGAGTCAGTCTAGATACCAGAACCATATTGCCAAATCATTCATGTCCTAATTGCTTCACAAAGTCGAACAACTACGTAAGTCCCCTTGAAATAACCAGCAAAACACATCAACCAACTGAGTCTATTCGCGATAAAAGGAACCTTGGAGTCGAACACATGAACTTTCAAGCAATCTTAGCATGTGGGACACTTTGATCAAGAGAGAATAGAGTGACCGTTGGGCAACTTTATTCTGTGCTGGCGCTGTCATAAAAAGCACGTCAACAGGACCATGTGTCTTTAAAATGAAGGGGTCACTTAATATATTTCAGTTACTATTCATTCATAAAGTGAAAAATGTTATAACTTAAGTGAATAGTGCTCACTTTAATGAATAGTGTTTTCAATGTTGATGATTTTGCTTGATGAACTTGGGAGTGTGGCTTTGGAGGAAGGAGGCTAGGGATTCCTGATTTCTTGCAGTGGGTGAGCCTAGTGGGGCTTTGTTCTTCGTTGTGGAGTTGCTTGAGGGTGTGAAACACCACCTTAAGGTTGCTAGTCAGTTATTGTTGCTTCATTTGGAGACCTACGTTGTTGTTTGCAGGTTGTTTTGAGCTTTGTTTTGAGTGGTTTTGACTGCCATAGCCTCCAATCATGTTAGCACAGGAGCTGCTTACTTTTTGTGGAGCTTTGGGGCTGTTTTGAAGGTGCTACAGCCAACTGCCCTTTCTTGAGGGTTTCATCAGCACAAAGAAAAAGAAACGCCTATCTTGAGTGGCTACAACTTCACCAAAAGGAGGCGCCCTTACCCTATGAAGCTTTCCATTTTGGTTTTTGGTGGGAGAAGTTCATCTTTCAACAGTTGTGTGCACTTCATTGGGGTTTGGTACTGTAGCAGATCACTATTCACTATGTTGTATGGCTTTAAGTAAAAACTTTGGCATAAGATGTATCTTGTTTGGATCTGTTTAAAGTCATCTATCTTATGTAATCTATTATGTAATGAAGAAAGCATCTTTGGCTATTAAATTGAGTAATTACTCGAGTT
>CM021102.1:109346707-109399049 GCA_007115665.2 Sequoiadendron giganteum
TTTCGAGAGCTTCGCAACGGTGTGACTTGCAAGCGGAGAAGATCGAGTTTTGAGGACTTACTATTTTTAGCCAGTGCATGCATGCAGACCAGTTTTCTGGGTTTTTCTGGGTTTTTTGAGATCCCACGGGCACTATGACATGCGAAACCATCCGGCAGTGGATGAGTCACTTTTCAGACAGTTTCTATTTTTAGCAGGTATACTCTGGCAGCCGCCCAACACTCCAGTTCAGCAAGCAGAACGACATGCAGAAGGAACGAAGTCAAACGGAGACCGTTCGGGATACATACAAGTCAAATTAGGGTTTCCACTTTTATAGGGGGTAAAATCCAAAAATAGCCGAAACGAAGTACCCCACCCATGTCAGCACACTTCAAGGTACCTGTTGACAAAATTTGAGCGAAATCGGAGAACTTACTATTTTTAGTAAGTCAGGGCACGGCTATAAATAGCAGGTCTGCACCCGAGGTTGGCATCAGAGTGACCCTCAAGCTATCAAGATCAAGCGTTGCAACTTTCAGGCAAAACGGAGCCTTAGGGGTTGAAAATCAAGGGACTTGCTAAAAATAGCACAACTTGCTAAAAATAGAATGCGTAAACAAAGGCAGGCAGAGGCATGGAAAATATTCTAAGTGTGGGAAAATGAAAGTATCCCCTTCAAAATGCGCCCACCTTGATGGAAGCCTTGAAAGTTTCTAAGGCATAAAACAAAAGCTCATACCTCAAAATGCGCCCAAGGAGAGGTGAGGGAGTTTGGAAAATTCCTAAGTTACGAAATAAAAGCATGGCATATGAAGTGCGCCCTCACATGAAACCTCACTATGTGAAATGCGCCCACCTTGATGACTCTCTCAAAACGTCTAAGGCATGAAAATAGAAGAAGACCCATGTAAATGCGCCCACCTTGGAAGTGCCTTCAAATTATTCTAAGGCATTGGAAATCAAAGCATGGCACTTGAAATGCGCCTATGGTGAAAATAAAAGCAAGCCCTCTAAAACGTGCCAAGAGAAGGAGTGGTTAAGTAAAATATTTCTAAGGCATGAAACAAAAGTAGCCACCCCTATTTGCGCCCTCAACTTGGAGCCCACCATGTAATTTGCGCCCAAGGGAAGATGATGCTTAGTAAAAACGCCTAAGGCACACAAATGAAAGTATCAAGGGTGAAATGCGCCCTCAAGAGAAAGTGAAAGCTCACCCTCTCATTTGCGCCCCTAGATGAAAGTTGTCTACCCAATATGCGCCCAAGGAATAGGCTAAAAACGCCTAAGGTAAAAATGGAAGCTTGGCCTAGCAGATGCGCCCATGATGAAGAGGAGATGGGAGAATTCTCTAAGGCATTAAAAGCAAAAGTTGAGAGTATCATATGCGCCCAAGGTGTAAAGTGAGCTTGAGAAATTTTCTAAGTGTAAAATGAAAGCTTCCTAGGCAAAATGCACCTTCACTTGAAAGTCTCACCCCTCAAATGCGCCCATGATAAAAATCAAAGCTCCACTAAGGAAATGCGCCCAAGGTTGCTGGAGACTTAAATTTTATTTCTAAGGCACGAAATGTGAATAGCATAAGCCATTTGCGCCCAAGGAAGGATGAGAAACTTGGAAATTTCTAAGGTACAAAATGAAAATGGGTTATGTTAAATGTGCCCTCAAGGAAGAGAATGTTAATAAAATTTCTAAGGCATGGAGATTTTAATTAAATAAAATAAAATGCCAAGGGGGAAATATACGCCTAAGGGGGGTGAAGATTTAAATTTTCTATCAGGTGTGTGAAGTGAAGAATGTCTAAGGCGTGGGAATAAAAAATTGAATGAGATCAAATACGCCTGAGGGAGAAAAGGATTTTAATAAAATTCCTAAGTCATGGAAAATAAAACGCCAGAAGTATGAAGATGTTCGAAATTTTCCTAAGTGAAACAAGTATTTCACTAGATAGAAATACACCCTTGGCATGAAGAGTTTGAGAGACGATATGAGAATTTTCCAGACATTTAAACGGGGTTGACAACTTCATGAAATATTTTCTAAGTGAAAATTTAAATGAACCCGTTTAAAATCCACCCATGAGTTAACAGAGTTTGAAAATTAATTTCCCAAGGGAAATTTCAATATTTTCAGAGGAAACTCGTTTTGCCTAGATTATTTTCCTGTCGGAAGTTAAATCTCAGAGGATGAATTATTTCGAGCATGCGAATAATATTTTTAATCACCCGGAGTTGAACATTTTAATGAGAGAATTTAAAATGTCTAAGGCAAATTTTATGAAATCGAGGATTTAAATGACAGACATTTTAAAAGTTGGAAATAAATTTACAACTCCCACGAAATTTTTTTTTTTTTTTTTATTTAAACACTGCGAGATTTTAAAATGGAATTTTAAATCAAGTCAAGTGATTGTTTTTCTCGCGAGTTGTTTAAATCGCCAAGAGTTAACTGGCGGACTAAGAGGAAAATTCGAAATTTGAAGAGGAAGGAATCATTATTAATGGCAACTGCCATAATGACCGGCTGACGACTAGCCCACTACTGTGCTTGAATTAGAAGATTCCGAACGAAGAGAGTGGAAAATTGATGAAGGTGCTAAAAATAGCCCCAGCACTACTTAGCAGGATTCTCCGAGAAAAGTTATTTAAACAATCTCTTCTCTCATTTCTCCTCACATTGTTTCGAAGTTGAAGTTGCTGAAGAAGTTCTTGAGAGATTGAAATATTTTCGAAGTGGTTGAGGAGAGAAATTCTTTGAGAGTTTATTTTATTTCGGAGTGTTGAGTTACCGAAAGTGCGAAGTGCTGGAGAAATTTTCATTTGCCGAGACTCTTTCTTTTGAAAAGCTGAAAGTGTTGCTGCAATTTCGAAGTTGAAGGTTGAAGTTGTTTTCCGAAGTTGCTGGAAGATTTATTTGTTGAGTTGCAGAAATTTATATTGTGCTGGGGATTTATTTCGAAATTGCTGAGTATTGAAGTTGCACGAAAGTTGAAGCTTGCTGCAGATTTTACTTATTCGAGCTGCTAGAAGTTGAAAGTTGTTGAGGTTGACGAAGTCAAGACAAAGGATTTAATTCATTTTGTGCTGAGAAAGTATCCACATTGTTGAAAGTTGGTAGTTGGCTGCAATTTTCTTCACCAGTCGGAAGTGCAGTCGTTGAAAGCTTCTTTATAAGCTTGAAATTTTTTATCCAGTACGAGGTTTGGAGTTAGTAATTTATGCTGAGAGTTTTTATTTTCAAAAAGCTAACTCCACATTTGCAGCCGTCTCGAAGGTTACTTCATTTTATTTAAAAAATCTGCAGCCTAGCTTATTGCTATTCTATTTTATTTTGCAGATGGCTGGAGCAAAGGATGTTGCAGGAACAAGCAGAGCCGCAGGAAGAGCTGCAAACACTAAAGCAGGCAAGGCTAGCTCATCCCGACAGGCAATGATTAAAAGGCTCGCTAAGCCATTTCTCCCAAAATCAGCAATAGTTTCAAAGTTGGTGGGATTAAATGACACCAACCTTGGTTCATTTAATCTAAATGCACTCAAATCAAGGATGTTCGGGCTAGGGGGCCATCAACCATCAGTCACAACACATAATATAATGAAGAGTGGAATCTACGTAGCTGCTATTTTTCCGCCAGCAATTCAGTGTCCGGAGCGAATTATGGAGTGCACCAATCACTACAAGCCAGAACGTAGGACGATTGTCTCTCCAGATGGTAAAATGCTCGCCAACTTCACACCGGATGCCATCGGAGAGGCATTTGGGATTCAACCTACTGAGGAGATGTTATATAGGAAAAACAAAAGGGCAGATAAGATGTACTCTTCCTCTTTCGAAAGAGTCACTGCAGTCATCAACAGAGTTTGGATGCAGAAGCTGAGGCCACCCCGCACTAAGCTCCCAAAGCAGATAATTGCTGAGGATGTGAAACAAGAATACTGTGATTTGATAATGATGCTGAGCCGGGTGAATGGGAGTGCACAGGTTTACATTTTTGAGCCTTGGATGTTCTACTTCATCGAGATCATCTTGGAAGGAAAGGAGTGTGTCGATTGGGCTAGGATGATTAGCAACGACATCAATGAGCAATTCAGGAGCCTGAAGGTGACGAAGACTTTCTACATGAGCTCATATGTAATTTACATGTTGGCCAGAATGACTAAGTACAGAGGGATTTCGTACAAGGAGCCAATCGACTGTGCCCCTGGTCAATTCAAAATCCATGAAGCCTGCACATAGCTACATTTAGCTAACATTGCCAACTATAAACGGGCAAATGATGCATTCACAATGCACATCACGAGGACACTTCAGCAGAGGACGCAGCAGAGAATATCTAAAGAACCACAGACATTGATTGAGGAATATGGGTATTGGCTCATCCAATTCCCGAAATTCACATATATTAGGCTGCAGGGGTTCACTTCGTATCCGTATCGGTTACCGCGATACCCCATTGATCACATAGTAATGCTTGAGGTATCTAGGCAATTGATTGCCTACGATAAGATTCAGAAAAGGAAAAAGAAGGGTGGACTTGATTTCCCTATCACCATGGGAAATTCCATTGAAGTGTGTCCCTCTTTACAGGCAGCCCGAGAGGCAGAGGACGAGCTGCAATCTTATCATTTGTCATATCACACAGGCAGGCAGGATTTCGATCCTTACGGGAACATCCGGATGGTACAGAACGTTGAATACCGGCACAGAGCTCACCTGGAGGACTTCTGGGCAAATGCAGTGGATGAGGCTGAGATAAGAAGAAGGATGTTTTCCAGACTTCCTCTCGAGTTGATTAGAGAATGTGAGATTATTCCAGTTCCCGACCAGGTGGAGGAGGATGTCAACGTCATGCAACCCGACTATGGGTCAGTTAGGGATACTCCTGTCCCACCACCTGATTGGTCCGAGCCAGAGATCATGGACTTGGACACTCTTTCTATCCCGGTGATGACTTTTACCAGGACTTGGGTCGACAGACATGTATGCAGACTTAAGGGCAAGTCGATCGCCCTTACTTACAGCTTGATGGGTGACCCAAGGCCGTTATCGGTAAAAAGAGGGAAACAAATTGCTCAGACATCGAGGGCACAAGTGGAAGTGCCAACCCAGCCGATACCGTTGAGGATAGAACAAGCATCACCCGTGCACTCACAAACTCGATCTTCGAGTTTAAGAGTGGTTTCATTATTTGCCGATCAGAGGGCAGGATTAGAGGAAGAGCGAGGACTTGAGGAGGTAGATCAGCCCAACGCCCGGGAATCAGCTAGTGTCAGTCTATCCAGGGGCGGCCAACAGGAGGAGGAAGAGGAAACAATGGCCGACACCCATTTTCAGCGGATGTTGGACACGACTTTGGAAGAAGAAGAAAACACAGAACAGGGGACCCAAGGGTCGGGAGATACCCAACTTATAGAGGAGGATGAGCCCGAGCAAACCAGTGCAAGAAGGGAGGAAGTGCACGAGATGGAGGCAACGGAAGAACAGCCCCTTGTCATTTGTAATCCACAGCAGACAGTGCCTGATTGGCTTTCCGACAGAATGAGGAGAGAACCCGAGGATGATACGGATCCGGCCATTGAGATGGAGGAGTTCCTCAGGAGGATCAGTGCGCCACCAGAGAAGAAAAGGGCGCGAAAGTTTTCAGACATCACCATTGGCAGTGGAGCTCGCCAACCGAGGTGGCGCTATTAGAGGAAGATTGGCGAGTCGAGCAGAGGCACAAAAAATTAAAGTGATCACCACGATAGAGGTGGAGTCGTCCTCACGAGGTAAAGTTATCGAGGAGTTCGATAACTCTATCGGCGTTGAAGAGATGCGGTTACTTTCATGCGAAGGGAAGTATAAGAAATTGAAGAAGGAGCACAAAACCTTGATAGGATACGTACAAAATCTAGCACATCCAGGTGAACCAGCAAACCCAGCAGTGGAACGTCCATCAGAGCTTCCGAAGGAGTCAGTTGTTGCCTTAGAGGATTTGAAGAAAATGGAAACGGAGGCGGACAAGTGGGTTAGCCGTGTTCATACTGAGACAGGGAAATTCATGGAGGACCTGGCCGATGCTTATCGACAGGCCTCAAGTATTTTGGCACGGATGGATATAGTAGATCAGGCCTGGGGTGATACTCGCATCTATCAAACGAAGACTGTACTTCGTTTGGGGGCTTTGATGCATATACCTCTAGAAACCTTGGTGGATGGAGGTGTAATTCAGAGAGGTGATAGGTATGATTTCACCAGTTGGTACTCCTCGGTGGTCACAGGCCGTGGATTTCACGACGCAGCAAGGGCAGATTCAGCTAAAGTGAGGAAAGCAATGGGCAACATCTTGGGGGGAGTCCTCAATACATTAGAAGCCATATTTGCTAGAAAGTTGGTCCCAGAGGAGATAACTGCTGATGGCTTGAAAAGTAGACTGCCTCCATTCTTCTCAGCTGCGAGGTCACTTGTCCTGGATGACTTTGAGAATGTCTCCACGTTCTCTAGTATAATTCAGCATACCCAGGACGCCTTAGTGACATGGAGAAAATCTTACACCAGATACGGACAGACGGTAGCAGTCTTGGAGTTCCAGCTCAACCATATTCCACCGATCTCTACACAGGAGGTTGAAGCAGTATTGGCCCGGTTGATCGAGTTTGCTATCCGGGAGAAGGCCAGTGGGAACGCGCTGCTTGATGAGGATCTTCTTGATGATGGTAGTGGGCATTAATTGCTCATTATGATTCCTGCAGGGGAGTGGAGAATATTCTGTGCATTCATTGCCCACTCCTCTCTGTGGCGGTTTTTAGGGCAGAAACCCTAATCAGGGCATAGGTGGCTCGATCTGAGCCCTTCATTGTAATTTGATCTGAACCGTCCACTGAATTGGACTTATTATAAAAGGGGCATCCCCCCTCATTTGTAAATCAATTAGAAATTAGACATTAGATCAAGAGTTGAATCAGAGCTAGAGAGTAGAAGTCATATAGCTTTTAGCTTAGAAGTTAGCTTTAGATTGAGGAGGGAAGAAAACTTTCCTTTGAAAGTTTTGTAAAAGGTTGTTGTGAACACTTTTCATAATACAAAGAGTTTCATTGATTGGTGATTTCTTCTTTGTTATGAGTAGCTAGCAAGGCCATTTCGTCTTTCCAATTCAAGGTAGATAGAGTAAAATAGATTTTATTTCATGCAAGTAGTTGTTAATTGTGGAGTGTGGCGTTGTGATTTGAGCATATCTTCTTCATCCATACCACTAGCGGGCTTACTGATGGTAAGTTCGCCTTGCGTGGTCAACTGGAGTATCAGCACTTAACTTCGATTATGGTTCATATGTTTGTATGCGTCGTATTGACGGTATGAACATGTTGCGTCATAGTTTGAACATTTTCTCATCCTTTGAAGATTGCACCAACTTTGTCGGAGTTGTTCGAAAGGAGACAAAGCAAAGTTTGGTTTGAAGATTGTTTAAGTCGATCTTCGTCCTCCACCCTTTAGAAATAGATTTGTAGAATCCCTATCCCTATCCCCTTTAAATTCTGCATTTTCGAGTCAGTCTAGATACCAGAACATATTGCCAAATCATTCATGTCCTAATTGCTTCACAGAGTTGAACAACTACGTAAGTCCCCTTGAAATAACCAGCAAAACACATCAACCAACTGAGTCTATTCGCGATAAAAGGAACCTTGGAGTCGAACACATGAACTTTCAAGCAATCTTAGCATGTGGGACACTTTGATCAAGAGAGAATAGAGTGACCGTTGGGCAACTTTATTCTGTGTTGGCGCTGTCATAAAAAGCACGTCAACAGGACACACCTCAATGGAATTTCCCATGGTGATAGGGAAATCAAGTCCACCCTTCTTTTTCCTTTTCTGAATCTTATCGTAGGCAATCAATTGCCTAGATACCTCAAGCATTACTATGTGATCAGTGGGGTATCGTGGTAACCGATACGGATACGAAGTGAACCCCTGCAGCCTAATATATGTGAATTTCGGGAATTGGATGAGCCAATACCCATATTCCTCAATCAGTGTCTGTGCTTCTTTAGATATTCTCTACTGCGTCCTCTGCTGAAGTGTCCTCGCAATGTGCATTGTGAATGCATCATTTGCCCATTTATAGTTGGCAATGTTAGCTAAATGTAGCTGTGTGCAAGCTTCATGGATTTTGAATTGACCAGGGGCACAGCCGATTGGCTCCTTGTACGAAATCCCTCTGTACTTAGTCATTCTGGCCAACATGTAAATTACATATGAGCTCATGTAGAAAGTCTTCGTCACCTTCAGGCTCCTGAATTGCTCATCGATGTAGTTGCTAATCATCCTAGCCCAATCGACACACTCTTTTCCTTCCAAGATGATCTCGATGAAGTAGAACATCCAAGGCTCGAAAATGTAAGCCTGTGCACTCCCATTCACCCGGCTCAGCATCATTATCAAATCACAGTATTCTTGTTTCACGTCCTCGGCAATTATCTGCTTTGGGAGCTTAGTGCGGGGTGGCCTCGGCTTCTGCATCCAAACTCTGTTGATGACTGCAGTGACTCTTTCGAAAGAGGAAGAGTACATCTTATCTGCCCTCTTGTTTGTCCTGTATAACATCTCCTCAGCAGTTGGAATCCCAAATGCCTCTCCGATGGCATCCGGTGTGAAGTTGGCGAGCAGTTTACCATCCGGAGAGACAATCGTCCTACGTTCTGGCTTGTAGTGATTGGCGCACTCCATAATCAGCTCCGGACACTGAATTGCTGGCGGAAAACTAGCAGCTGCGTAGATTCCACTCTTCATTATATTATGTGTCGTGACTGATGGTTGATGGCCCCCTAGCCCGAACATCCTCGATTTGAGTGCATTCAGATTAAATGAACCAAGGTTGGTGTCATTTAATCCCGCCAACTTTGAAACTATTGTTGACTTTGGGAGAAATGGCTTAGCGAGCCTTTTAATCATTGCCTGCCGGGATGAGCTAGCCTTGCCTGGTTCAGTGTTTGCAGCTCTGCCTGCGGCTCTGCTTGTTCCTGCAACATCCTTTGCTCCGGCCATCTGCAAAATAAAGTAGAATAGCAATAAGCTAGGCTGCAGATTTTTAAATAAAATGAAGTAACCTCCGAGACGGCTGCGAACGTGGAGTTAGCTTTTTGAAAATAAAAACTCTCAGCATAAATTACTAACTCCAAACTTCGTACTGTATAAAAAACTTCAAGCTTATAAAGAAGCTTTCAACGGCTGCACTTCTGACTGGCGAAGAAAAATGGCATCCAACTACCAACTTTCAGCAATTAAATCCTTTGTCTCGACTTCGTCAACCTCTTCAATTTTTCAACTTGTAGCAGCTCGAATAAGTAAAATCTGCAGCAAGCTTCAACAAATAAGCCTTCCAGCAACTCCGGAAAACAACTTCAACCTTCAACTTCGAAATTGCAGCAACACACTTTCAGCTTTTCGAAAGAAAGAGTCTCGGCAAATGAAAATTTCTCCAGCACTTCGTACTTTCAGCAACTCAACACTCCGAAATAAAATAAACTCTCAAAGAATTTCTCTCCTCAACCACTTCGAAAATATTTCAATCTCTCAAGAACTTCTTCAGCAACTTCAACTTCGAAACAATGTGAGGAGAAATGAGAGAAGAGATTGTTTAAATAACTCTTCTCGGAGAATCCTGCTAAGTAGTGCTGGGGCTATTTTTAGCACCTTCATCAATTTTCCACTCTCTTCGTTCGGAATCTTCTAATTCAAGCGCAGTAGTGGGCTAGTCGTCAGCCGGTCATTATGGCAGTTGCCATTAATAATGATTCCTTCCTTGTAAAAATTTGAATCCTTCCTCTTAGTCTGCCAGTTAACTCTTGGCGATTTAAACAACTCGCGAGAAAAAAAAAATCACTTGACTTGATTTAAAATTCCATTTTAAAATCTCGCAGTGTTTAAATAGATTCAACTCGAAAAATTTCGTGGGAGTTGTAAATTTATTTCCAACTTTTAAAATGTCTGTCATTTAAATCCTCGATTTCATAAAATTTGCCTTAGACATTTTAAATTCTCTCATTAAAATGTTCAACTCCGGGTGATTAAAAATTATTTGCATGCTCGAAATAATTCATCCTCTGAGATTTAACTTCCGTCAGGAAAATAATCTAGGCAAAACGAATTTCCTCTGAAAATATTAAAATTTCCCTTAGGAAATTAATTTTCAAACTCTGTTAACTCATGGGTGCATTTTAAACGGGTTCATTTGATTTTCACTTGACCCATGGAAAATATTCATCAATATCAAATCTTCCCCTTGAAAAAAATTCGTCATCCTTCAACTGCCTTTGGAAAATTTTAAAACTCATCAAATCATCCTTCCATGCCAAGGGCGTATTTTTCCCTAGTGAAATGCTATCTCACTTAGAAAAATTTTCTAACATTTTCTCTGTTGGCGTACTTGACCCTTGGTATATTTTTATTCTTGCACCCCTCGCCCACATACTTAGAAATAAATTTAAATCCTCACTCCTTGGGCGTATTTCTTTCTCATTCAAATTTAAATTTCCAGGCCTTAGGAATTTTTAATTTCATCAACCCCTTCAAGGGCGCATTCTTACCTTGGCACTTTCGTTTTCAACACTTAGAAACTTTTTCTAAGTCCTCACTTTCAACTTGGGCGCTTTTTAGATGTTGAACTTTCAATTTTGCCTTAGAACTTTTTTTAACATTTTCAATGTCTTGAAGGTGGGCGTATTTTGACCCATGAGCTTTCACTTTGATGACTTAGAATTTTCTTTGAGGGTCTTCACTTTACCTTGGGCGCAAATACTACCTCAAGCTTTCATTTTATGCCTTAGAAGAATTTCAAAGCTTCCATTATCCTTCTCAAGGTGAGGGCGCATTTCACTAGGTGAGCTCCTATTTTCAATGCCTTAGTAGAATTTCATGTTAACCTCTCCATGGTGGGCGCATTTAGGGGGTGGTACTTTCAAGTGAGGGCGCATTTCTACCCCTCCACTTTCATTTCAATGCCTTAGCCGCTTTTTCTCCAGCAACCCCTTTTACACTTGAGGTGGGCGCACTTTGAAGGGTCTACTTTTATTTTACACGCCTTAGTTTATTTTCGAACCTCTCAACACTTCCAATTACCTTGGGCGCATTCACCACTTCCAGCTTTCATTTTCCATACATAGGCGTTTTTACCTAACCTCTTGTTTCATGCCTTAGAAGAATTTCACTTAACAACACTTGCAAGGTGGGCGCATTTACTAGGCCAAGCCTTCACTTGAGGGCGCATTTCATAGGGTGAACTTTCAACTTTGCCTTAGGCGTTTTTCCACCCTCTCAACACTTTGACTTGGGCGCATTTCCTTGCTGGAGCTGGGCACATTTTGGGTGTCAAGGTTTTGTTTTTGCCTTAGAATATTTTTCACCTTTTCTCCTTCTTGAGGGCGCATTTCACAGGGTGAACTTCTATCTTCAATGCCTTAGCCGCTTTTCACTAGGCAACATCTTCCTTGGGCGCATTTTGAAGGGGTTGCTTCAAGATGAGGGCGCATTTCATGAGGTGAGCTTTTATTTCGTAACTTAGGAATTTTCTAAACTCCCTCACCTCAAGCCAAGGGCGCATTTCATGGGTGGAGCTTCTATTTTTGCACACTTAGTAAAATTTTCAAGTCCTCTTGCTTGCCTTGAGGGCGCATTTTAAGTGTCATGCTTTGATTTGTGCCTTAGAATTTTTTTGAAGTCTCCACCTCTCCTTGGGCGCATTTTGAGGTATGAGCTTTTGTTTCATGCCTTAGAAACTTTCAAGGCTTCCATCAAGGTGGGCGCATTTGCTATGCTCAACTTTGAATTCTGCCTTAGACAATTTTCAAGCTATCAATCTGTGAGGTGGGCGCATTTTGAAGGGGATAGTTTCATTTTCCCACACTTAGAATATTTTCCATGCCTCTGCCTGTCTTTGTTTATGCATTCTATTTTTAGCAAGTTGTGCTATTTTTAGCAAGTCCCTTGATTTTCAACCTCTAAGGCTCGGTTTTGCCTGAAAATTTCATCATATGATCTTCTTCACTTTGTGAACTTGTTTTGCCAGTCCTCTGCCCTGACCTGCTATTTATAGCCACCTGCTATTTATAGTAAGTTTTGACTTTCTGACTTCAGTAGCTCCGTTTTGCCTGAAAGTTGCAACGCTTGATCTTGATAGCTTGAGGGTCACTCGATGCCAACCTCGAGTGCAGACCTGCTATTTATAGCCGTGCCCTGACTTACTAAAAATAGTAAGTTCTCCGATTTGCTCAAATTTTGCCAGCAGGTACCTTGAAGTGTGCTGACATGGGTGGGGTACTTTGTTTCGGCTATTTTTGGATTTTACCCCCTATAAAAGTGGAAACCCTAATTTGACTTGCATGTATCCCGAACGGTCTCCGTTTGTCCTCGTTCCTTCTGCATGTCGTTCTGCTTGTTGAACTGGAGTGTTGGGCGGCTGCCAGAGTGTACCTGCTAAAAATAGAAACTGCCTGAAAAGTGACTCATCCACTGCCGGATGGTTTTGCATGTCATATTGCCCGTGGGATCTCAAAAAACCCAGAAAAACCCAGAAAACTGGTCTGCATGCATGCACTGGCTAAAAATAGTAAGTCCTCAAAACTTGATCTTCTCCGCTTGCATGTCACCTTGTTGCGAAGCTCTCGAAAAACCCATAAAGAAAAACCCGACATGCGTTGAAAAACACTGCATGCGAACCCTAAAAATAGCCTCCGAAGGCTGAACTCTGAAAGTGGTCGTCTCGGTTTGCATGTTACATCACTGCGAAGGTTTTGGAAAACCCAGAAGGATTCTCCAGACATGCATCTGAAAAGCTCATGTGGAAACCCTGAAAATGGCTCTTGAAGCCTGAACTGCCAAAAATAGCAAGTCGTCTGATTTGGTTCAAAATTTACGTGTAGGCAGCTGGATGTTACCCGGATGCAGTGGAACTAACAGAATCCCAAAATCTCAATAAAATAGTCCCAAATTGAATACTTACTAAAAATAGTAAGTTGCCATAATACAGTGAAAATTTAGGGGGACTCTGCTGGAAGTCTTCTGACTGCTGTACTAAGCTTAGATTTCAATTTCGTGACTCGGTTTGACCCTTAATAAGCCTGAAGGATGAAAACTCTAATTACACAGACTTAACCAATACTTTAACTTGGGTCAAACGACAGGACATCCCCGGAAGGACCAGAGACCAGAGAGAGAGGGAACCAAAGCCAAAAGACCAGAATGGAGCAAAATTTAGGGGGTCCCCATCTTGATGGGGTGATGTGTGAAAAAGGTCACAACACAACCCAGATTTGATTTGACATCAACTACAGAATTTAAAGTTCATTATTCTGTTTATAATATGATCGATTTACTCAATATTTAACATGGTATCAGAGCCACGTTGAGAAAATATCCGATTAAATCCAGATATCAGATTATTGAAAATCATATTTCTCTTGAAATCACAAATAGATTTCATTCTTCATAATGTCAAGTGTAATCAGATTCAAGGATCGTCTTGAAGGTGCAAACAACTTTACCTCATGGAAATTCAGAAAGAAAATAAGTTACTTATTTGTGAAAGAAAACAAGATAGAACCAGAAACTGATCTGGAGAAATCTCAATGGATTGAGAAAGATGAGAAAACTATGAAAATTATAGTAGATGTAGTTAGGGACCATATAGTACCTATTCTATCTAAACATAAGACTGCATATCAAATGTTTAAATCCCTTGAAAGCACCTTTGAAATAAACAACACCAGTAGAACCATTGCTCTAAAGAGGAACTTAGTCATATTCAAATAAACAAGAGAGGATCTATTAATGCATTTTTCATGAGAATCAATTAACTAAGAAATCAACTGTCAACAGTCGAATATCAAATTGATAGCAAGGAGTTAACACTAATAACTCTAGGTGGCCTACCAAACTCATGGGAGTCATTTGTTCAAGGAATAAGTGCAAGATCAAAACTCCCTAAATTTGATAGGCTAAGAATAGATTGCTTACAAGAAGAAACAAGATTAATGACAAAAGAAAACAAACAGAAACCCTTAGATGAGGATATTCATGTGCTAAACACAAATTCTCATAAGAAAGGTAAGAAGAAAAACTTCAAAAGAAAGAAGAATTCTTATGGAAAGGGATCATTCAAGAAAAGGAAAGACATCTCCCAAATACAATGTTTTAGATGTGATCAATATGGACACTATGCAATGAAGTGGCTTGATAGAACAAAACAACAAGCATCATTTGCTAAAGTTGGAAAGACAAATACAGAATATGATTCTAAGAAATTTGTCTTCTACTCAACACTATCAAGCCAAGTATCAAACAAAGTCAACAATTGGGTAATTGATAGTGGTTCATCAAGGCACATCATAGGGTTCAGAGAACACCTAGACACTATGATAGAAGAAACTGACGAAGAGGTAACTATTGGGGATGATTCTGCACATTCAGTAAAGGGGGTTGGAACTTGCACCATAAATTTGAAGTTTGGCCTCTCTCTACAACTCACTGGAGTATTGTTTGTACCAGGGATAAAGAGGAATCTAATATCCATTTCTGCACTTGAAGACAATGGATATAGGGTTACCTTTATGGATGGAAATTTTTGGCATGGCCAAAGAACTCCACTATAAAGAAAGCACAAACTATAGGTATAAGACAAGGACATCTCTACAAGTTGTGCACTGACACTAAACAAGCTCTTATTCATGAAACCTCTAATTCAAATGGAATTTGGCATCGAAGATTAGGACATATTCATTTCCGTGCCCTACCTTCTGTAGAAAAATTAGTGACATGATTGCCCAAACTAAAACAAATTCATGAAGGAGCATGCAAAGGGTGTGCCCTAGGGAAGAATACAAAGGGGACCTTCCAAAATAGTTCGAGTAAAACCAGAAATGTCTGTACCCTCCAGTGGACAAAGGGTTCTTATATTATGTAATATTTGTAGATGACTTCTCTAGGAAGAACTAGATATATTTTCTTAAATGTAAAGAGTCGATAGAAATCCTTAAAAGGTTTAAGGAGTTCAAAGCTCTTACAGAAAACTTTTCCGAGAAAAAAATCAAAATACTAAGAACAGATAATGGGAAGGAATACACCTCAGAGATATTTAAGGAATTTTGTGTAAATGCTGGGATTAAGAGGGAGTTTACTGAAGCCTACAACCCTCAACAAAATGGTGTTGCTGAGAGGAAAAATAGAACTATTGTAGAAGCTGCTAGAGCAATGTTGTTCGACGAAAACATAGAAACTTCATTTTAGGCAGAGGCCTCTAGGATAGCTGTCTATATCCAAAATAGATGTCCCCACTCACATCTAGATAACAAGACTCCTGAAGAAGCATTTACGGGTATGAAACCTGACATAAGTCATTTAAGGATCTTTGGTTGCCCTGTCTATAATCATGCACCTAAAGAAAAGAGATCTAAATTAGAACCCACTGGAAAGAAAGGGATATTTGTGGGCTATAGTGAAACCTCAAAAGCTTACAAAATATACATATCCGGGAAGAAACAAATTGAACTAAGTAGAGATGTCATCTTTGAGGAAGACATTGCTTTCAAAAGGGCAAAGAGTTCTAATGAGATAGAAATTCAAGATTCTCCTAAAGTCGTGGAGGAGGATCATGCTCCTGAGATTCAAAGGGAGTATCTTGAAGAAATCATAAATGAAAACCAAACTGCTCCAGAAGAGAATCCCAATAACAACAGCAAGAGGAGACCACTTTGGGCTAGAAAGATGATTAAAGAAGCTAAGAATCATATAGCACCCAAAGGAACTTTTAGAGAAAGTAAGAGACCAAAAAGATTCTCAAGCTATGTTGCTTTAATGAATGAGATCATTAGTTCAGAACCAACTAGTGTTACAGAAGCTCTTAAGCATCAAGTGTGGAAAGATGCTATGACGGAAGAGTATCAGTCCATTTTGAAAAATGATGTATGGGATATAGTACCCAGACCAAAAGAGAAATCTGTTGTCTCTTCCAAATGGCTCTTCAAAATCAAACATGTTGCTGATGGTAGTATAGAGAAACACAAGGCACGTTTTGTGGCCAGAGGCTTCTCACAAAAGGAAGTTATTAATTATGAAGAGACATTTGCACCTGTTGCCCGGTACGCCTCTGTGAGAGCAGTAATAGCTATTGCAACAGCTAAAGGCGGGAAGATCCATCAAATGGATGTGAAAACTGCTTTCTTGAATGGGACCATTGAAGAAGAAGTTTATTTAGAGCAACCTGAAGGTTTTGCGATACATAAAAGCAGACTCGCATGTATGCATATTGAAGAAAGCTCTATATGGACTTAAACAGGCTCCCAGAGCTTGGTATGAAAGAATTGACAGCTATCTTTTGGGACAAGCATTTTCTAAGAATGATGCAGATCCAAATCTCTATTTTAAGGTAATTAAAGGCGATATGATAATACTAATTTTATATGTTGATGACTTGCTGATAACAGGAGAAGATCACCTTATTACTCAATGTAAAAAGGACTTGGCTTCAGAATTTGAGATGAAAGACTTGAGCATTTTACATTACTTCCTGGGGTTAGAAGTCTGGTAGAAATCAGATGGTATCATTTTAAATCAAGGAAAGTATACTATTGATATTCTGAAGAGATTTGGGATGTTAGATTGTAGACCCATGTCTACACCTATGGAAACCAGCTTGCACAAACTGAAAGAAGCAGTAGCAGAATCAAAATTTGCAGATCCTACTCTCTATAGACAAATAAGTGGATCATTAATGTACTTTGTTAACACCAGACATGATATTTTCTATGCAGTGAATGCCCAAAGCCAGTTTATGTGTGAGCCAAAGGAAACTCACCTAGTTGCTGTGAAGCATATATTGAGATACCTTCAAGGTACTATTGGATATGGTCTTAAATACAAGAATGACAACCTAGACTTACATGGAACTCTGATTCAAATTGGGCTGGAAGTGTAACCGATCGGAAAAGCACATCAGGATGTTGCTTAAATTTAGGATCGGCTATGATCTCTTGGATCAGAAGGAAACAATCCTCAGTGGCACAAAGCCCAACAAAAGCTGAATATATTGCAGCCTCTATGGGGGCAAGAGAAGCAGTATGGCTTCGAAAATTGCTTGTGGGATTATTCGGTGAGTCCTTGAATCCTACTATTATCCACTGTGATAATCAAAGTTGCATTAAGCTTTCAGTGAATCCAGTATTCCATGATAGATCAAAACATATAGAGATTCCTTATCACTATGTGAGAGACATGGTAGAAAGGAATGTGATCCAATTGGAGTATATTAGTACAAATGATCAAACAACAAACATTCTCACCAAGCCTCTCTCCAAAGTTAAAGTTGAACACTTCAGGAAGAAACTTGGTATGGTTGAAATGTAAATTATTATTTTGAGATTCAAATTGTTTATTTTGTACTAATGAATTTAAAAGATGTGTAATGTGTAAACTCTTTTGTCATGTGTGTGACTCCATGACTTTATGGGCCCTCTCTCCCCTTGTGTACATGATTGAAAGGTAACGATCTTTTTGATAATGAACACTTGTATTTGACATTGTAAGGTGACGACTTTACAATGATTAGTTTCACTATCATGTGGCTTGATATCTGTGGATATGTCATGATAGTATCTCTTGGACATTTTGATAGATATCATGAGACTTGATATCAGTTGAAGATCATTATGATCCTTATGAGATAATCATGGTGGATAAATGTATCCTTGGATATGCCATGATTTATTATGGTAGACATCATGAGACTTGATGTCAATGCACATACCATAATGAAGATGTATTATGAAGAATGTTATGTGATTTAACACTCTTGGAAGCATACCATATCTCCTGACATCACGAGTAAGGTGATATCACTATATACTTGGTCAGAGTTATCTTCCCTAGCTAAGAGGGAGTGTTGAGAGAAGGTAGCGTTGGTTAGATATAAATGATGATTGAATATATTCAACATCATCATTTATATATATATCGAAATCTATTGCATCCCAAGCATATTATCGATCTGCAATTAGAGGCTATCACTTGCAGATTATTGGCTTTAACATGTTCTTCATTGAATCCCGATCAAGCATCATTTATCAGCGATCACTTCCAAATTAGACGTTATTATTTATTTGTGCAAAATAAGTTCAGATCGAACTTAGTAAGCATGCGCGTTTACTAAGTAATTAAACCCAATTGTTATTCTGGTGGTTAGTTAGATGACATGGCACTAATCATGGGACGTATCTCCCATTAGATATTTAACATAGATCCGTTTCTCAGTTGAAGACATATAAATTAATATATGTTGTACACTTGAGGATCGAATATCAGCAAGATAAATTCTGACTTAGAAATTTCATGATACATACAACCAAGATTTGATTTGACATCAACTACAGAATTGAAAGTTCATTATTCTGTTTATAATCTGATTGATTTACTCAATATTTAACACTTTTAAAGAAGACGTCTTAGCGCTTGCAATGACTGGCAATTTCTCTTCAAATTATAGACTTCTCTTCTCAGCTTATCTCACAAATGCCTCTTCTCACTCAATTGTATACACTCAAAAATTGATATCCTCAACTCCCAGAATATGATAAACTCACAGTAAATAACAAGCTCACAACAGTATGGACACTTTCAGAAATATGAAAACTCAGAAAATAGAAAGAACTCTCTGTGAATATGATTCTCAGGATTATGAAACTCAGTGAATAAAAACACTCAAAAATATGAATGAGCTCTAAGAAATTAAGAGTGATTTCGAATTCCAAAAGGTAACAAAGAAGAGTGGCCAGGGCAGCCCTTTATAGAGTCCTTTGTTCAACAAAATCCTCATTCCCAAGCATGTAACCTGCTAGAACTATGTTTTGAACAATTCCAAATGAAATGTGGCAGATTTCCACACTCACACACAGCGCAAAAGAGGTGAGTTGACTTCCAGCAATACCGAGAATGTTTCAAACCTTGCACATGTTAGAAATGGAGAATCGACACCTACAGGTGTCTCCAGTAATGGCGCAATTCTTCAGAAAATTGTTTGATGATTCAATATTTAGGAATCAGTCATGGTTGTATGAAATCCACATTGCCATTTTTCAGGGTTTGATTGCCAAGCAATCAACGCGTTTTCTCATTCCTAGGCGACCTGGTCATGGCATGCGTTTCAGGCGCGTATTTCTTCATACACAACTTCATTTTATTTTATTTATCTCTTTTCAGAGGTTTCCCAATAGTTTCCAATGAAATATTTCTTCTTTACAAGTTTGGCTTGATTTATCTCCAAAAGGTTCAATTTACAAAAAGTGATTAATATTTCATCATTTGATTTAAATCGATTTCCATAGTTCGATATCTCATGAATTGATTAATTCATTGGCTTTGATAGTTTGAAATAATGTCCTCATTTAACTATGAGATATATCAATTCCTAATTCATTTCAATATATATATATATATTTAATTATAGTTTTATTTACTTTACTATATATATACATTTAAATATTATAATTTAAATATATTTACATATATAAATATATATGCATATACATATACATATTTATTCATTGAATACATATATTGCAAGCCAATCAACATACTTTCAATATATATATCTATGTATATGTGTATACATGTGTATGTAAATTCCCCGGCAAATATTGTAATAATATTATATCCACAAATAATAGGTAGCGTGTGTATGTATATACATGTGTGTAACCGTATATACCTTCGTGTGCACGTTTGTGTATGTATACCATGTCGACACATACGTATGAGCATATCCATTTGCCAATCATACGTTTGTATCGACATGTTTTACATATGGGTACATGTACATAATGTATACATGTGTGTACATACCCACTCAACCTTTCCACATATATCCATTCATGTTTTCCACACATTGATCACAGAACAGTAAGTCAGGTATACAAATAAACATTACTCACAAAGCACAAAGAAGTAACAAGACTCCTAAAGCCCATGGATGACTTATCAAAACCAACATAACTAACTTGGTTCTTCCCAACCTATAATGATGTGTGTGTATGCTCAAATGGTTTACTTTACCAGTTATCTGACCAAGCTTTTCTCTCGAGTGATGTTTCCCCTCCACCTGGAGGAATGGTTCACGTTCCTGTATACATTGACACAAAACCACGGAAGTTACTTGCTCATAACATTAGCAATACATATACAAATATATCAAGTTTAAATAGCAAGACTAATTATCCTCCTTCATGCATTGTTTATCCAAGAATAACATCAATTAAAGTAACATAGAATCAGACAATCATTAAATGCAAAAGACCCTCAAATTGATCACAAGGTAAACACATTTTATTCAACCTGATTCTTCTTTTACAAACAGAATGCTCTAAGCATTTCCAAAATAGTAACTATACAAATGCGGGGTGTAACAGAAATAATGCTTTATTTTTACATCCCATCTTCAGCCATTTACATTAAGTTGTTTTTATGCACATGTGGTGAGTGAATAAAAGTAAAATTTTATTCATGAGATCATCAGCCACCGTAAATTTCAGATCTTAAATTTTTAAGCATAATGTATTACTAAAATCATGAGATGACCAGCTTCTTTGGAGCTGGCACTCTTAAGCAGGCATGCACTACTAAATTCATGGGACCAACAGCTTTAAAATATTCCTAAAACATCTCAGAAGCACCCACTGAGACTTTTAAGGAAGCCCCCTTGCTTGGGACCTTACCCTTAGTTTGTATTTTGTCTAAAAGATCAGAAAAAAACAAAAAAAAAAACCAGAAAATACACAAAAATCCTAAAAGGGGACATTACAATGCAAAGCCTATGGTATAGAAATTGTTAAGCTATTATTGTTACATAGTAATTGTTAAACCTATGTATGTAATTCCATGAGTTAAATTGAATTGAATAACCTTGTCAAGTTTTGCATTGATGCTTGTTATTCTGTAAAGTAATAACTTTGCATATTCCTTTAGCAATTTATTTTGTGGAACCATGTGATGCTTCTCCATATAATCATATCTTGTTAATGCAGATTTACTAGTCCCTTATCTATCCAAAAATCAATATTTGTTGGTGTTATTCAGTTAAATCTTTGTTTACAGTCATCTATTGGTCTTTTCTTTAAACAATAGGGGGTTATGCCTATTTGTGTTTTAAGTGTTTATCCTCCTTAATATGAATGTTTTACTGCAGGGCTTAATTGATGAGAGTCTAGTGTTGCATGTAAGGCAAAAATGTAGTCGATTAGATATTTACATTTAGATTTTTAATACAAAATTCCGTTTGAAATCTTGTATAATGTGTATATTTTGTAAATTTTGTTAGTTTTGGCTTTAACTAGATTTCAAGGAGCTTCCCCTTGTAATTTGAAGAATATTTCTACTGGAAACACTATTCCATTTTGTGTTGTTTTGAAAGAGAAATTAAAATGCTAAGACTTGGTGGTCACCCTATAGACTTTAAAAGTCAAGCATCAAGACTCACAAGTCACAACAAACCCACAAGTTCTACCATTCACATTGTTCTATTTTATGTTGTCTCGAAGAGAAACACTAACACATAGTGTTGGCCTTGCAGAGCATCAGAACTCACAGGTCATTGAACATGCACATGTTTGCAAAGTCAAGATGTTGGACTTGCTAGGTCTATGAGCCGAGGCTCTAGATTTGCTGGAGTTGCCTTGGATCCAAACTTGTGGTTCTAGGAAAGGACACCAAGTGACTCATAACTATGAAATAGATGCACACAATACAGATTAAATGTGGCATGAACCCATATGTAGAACCTTTTTTTGTCCTAATTTTCCAATATCTCTAAATACTTCATGCATATATGTATATGCAGCATGACCCAGACAAGTAGAGGTAAAAGGTCATATTTTGTTTGTAATCCTATATAGCAAAATAATCCTATATAGCATGCCATTTTAGCATATGAGAGATTGGTTGAGATCTCAAGGGGATGTTTTCAGTTTACCTTACATAAATTGCTTCAGAATTGTAGGTCCTCTAATTATGACCCCATAAGAAAGTTTGGGAATAAATTGAACTTCCCAATCCACCTCAACCCATTATAAGCTTTGTATATAAGACAAATGTACCATTCACACAAGTTGTTTGTGTCTTCTGTGGGTTCTGTTTTTAAGAGTTATAAAAGGATTGAATCTTCATTGTTTTATTGTCATATGTATCTCTTTTCTACATTGAAACTTGATTTTGTTTTTCACCCTTTCAATGTATATTCTAAATTTTGAAATAGATGATCAAGTTTTGTGATAAGAAGGCCTTAGTCATAAGATGAGTTTTGACATTAATTTATAGCTGCTTTGTTTCATAATGTATGTATAAATTTCATTTTATAATTCAAGGATTATTTTTGCAGGTTATATTTGTGTTTGTTCAGACTCTCAGATGTTACTTAAGAAACAGTTTCAAATTCTAATTAGGGAACTCAAAGTGATGTCTGAGGTATGATAAACAGGTTTTAGTCATCTATTTCGTTTTATGCTATTTGAATAGACTATTGTTTTCCTGTTAGTTGCATCAGTTCTTAAAGGTGGTTATCGATGATGATGGAAAATCTTGGACTGTTATAATTAGTCCTCTTTAATTTTCATAATTGGTATCAAAATGCAGATTCCAGGGGAACGTTATGCAGGTTCCACGATAGACAATGTTGTGTTCGGAATTTTTGATGTAGAGGGGCGTATTGATGAAGAAATGAACGGTTACAAACATTCGTTGATGATTGATTTGTCTTCACAAGATGGAGTTCAATATCCCTTCAGAAAGGGGAAATGTACAGTTCCTAAATTGACATTTCCAGCAAATCCTGGGACGCTGGAGTTCAATGCTTTCCACTCATTCCATCCAGAACTTCTTGTGCATTTTAAGGTTCAAGGGTCATGTCCAATATATATATACATCACACATAAGTTTCTATGCTGTTGTGTTTTTAACAGTTTGTAGATTAGAGCTTTTTGTATAACAGTATAATGCTTTGTTTTTCTAGATTGAACTTCTTCCATGCCGACCATTAGCAATGGTTAAGTCTCAAGAGAAAGAATTTGATGAGGGTGCAGAATATCAGGCTTTTGGTGAATCGGCAATATTGGATCTTTCTACAAATGAGATAAATTTGCATGTCAAATATTTTTTAAACAACTTAGAGGTGAGCTACTGTTGGTTCTTACTATAGAACTTGACATTGAAATGGAGTTAATGCATTCTGTAAACCCTTATAACTAACAACAATCATTGGTTTTGACTAGAGCATGCAAGCATCTAGACATATATTCTTGCATTCTAGTGGTGTGTCTAATATAAGCACGTTTATGTACTGTTACTAATTAGAGGATGCAAAGCAATATATATACATATGTTTGTAAATGTGAATTATTCAATACTTTTCATTCTATCTGGATAGATCTGCTGGTGTGGGTCATTTACACAGGTGAATTGAGGCAGAATTGGTGAAGTATGTAAAGAAATTATGTTGCTAAGGGATCTAAGAGGCTCTCCTTTAAATAATGAGAGTTAGATTTAGTAATTAAACGAGCTGGTAAAAAAACGTTGAGTGATCAGTATAATTTATATTTATTTGAATTTCAGAGATAGTAGGTCACGGGGTGCATTTCTAAGACATCCAAAAAAATCAGACTTTTGGGAGAACAGATGCAACAGCATGGGGAGGACAAATTAAATATTATAGATTTTTATTTCTATTATTATAGCCTTAAAATATGACATACAAAAGAGTAAAATCATATGGTATTAACATTTGTGATGTACAACAAAGCACATTCAACATTAGCATTGAAAATTGTACTTGAAAATTGAGTGAAACACAAATATGAATACAAACACACATAATCATAATACTACAAAAAGACTCTGGCAGTGGCTGAGCATAAGGTAAACCCTAATGACAGATTCTCTTTTGCTGATGCAAAATGATGAGGCAGCTTGTAAAGTTGCCCTGGTCACCACTTGCAAGGATAGGAAGATTTCTCATATGGTGGGTAAATATCAGGTCTTGAATGGCAAGCAGAAGAGGCATGCAGCAGTGACAGAGGCTGGTTCAGGTCCTTGTGGTTTAGTGTAAAGTGCTGGGCTAATTTTTTTGGAGTTTTGACTATTGTTTGATGGAATGCCAACACACAGATATACTCACTATTTATGTGCATTGCTGGTGTTTGATGAAATGACAACTGATATTTCTTCACAATATTATCATATGAATTACAATATCTATTCTGCTATAAAAATCAGATATTTAATTCTCAAACTTGACACAATTTCACCAGTTCAATAGCTGGAAACAATTTAGTTTATATGTATATTGCATCAAAGACAATTGAATATAATTTCTGACATGAAACAGAATGACAGCTGATTGAATTCTTTGGAATTATATCATATCAACAGCTGATAATGACTGGAGCCACACCAAAACTGTCCATGATAAGCTGTATGGCTTCCCTTCTTCCTCCAAAAATAGCTGCAATTTCTTTATCTAATGCATTCTCCTCGTTGACAGCGGCCGGCAGAGTGTAAGGGAATTCCAACATCCCTATGATATCCTGTGGCTAGGTGTTTGGGAGGTATATTCATCCAAATGAGAGGCAGCTGATTATAACTGAGTCCCACAACCTCTTATCAACACTTCAGCAGCATTAACTCCCGCACATCACTCTTCAGCTAAGTTACCGGCTTGGGTTCGGGTATGAGTACGATGATATAGCAAAAAATAAATTCCCTTGGGTACAGGTATGTATGTATGTATGTATGTATGTCTTTATGTATGTGTGTATGTGTGTGCGTATATGTATGTATATGTGTATGTGTGTCTGTATGTCTATATGTATGTATGTATGTATGTATGTATATATGTATGTATATCTGTGTGTGTGTGTGTGTGTATGTCTGTATGTGTGTGTGTGTATGTAATGTCCCCTTTTCCTTGGTAGTGGTCAGATGCAGTGGTTAGCCTATCAACGGGTCCTCGTAGGCCAACGTTGGTGTTCAGAGGGCCTTATGTAGGAGTTTTCTTCTCCAAAGTTTGGTGATATTCAGGGATAACCTTCTTGAGGTGTTTCTGGCTCCGTTAACACTCACTATTTTTAGTAAATCACTTGGACATTTGGGTCCAATCTTAGTATTTATAGTAATCCATTCAGATAAGTAGTACAAGCAGTGAGTAACCCCGTGGTGCTGACAAAATCAATTAATGTTGAGTTTTTATGGAGTTATGTTAACTTTAATAATAATTAAATTATAAAAGGATATAAGTGATTTTAATGTGCACTTTATAATATTAACTTAAGTGCCAATATAAAGGGAGATATAAGGACTTCATTAAAAAGGGATATAAGTGAGTTTTAAAGTATACTTTATATTATTAAGTTGTGCACCAAAAAGGCAAGAAAAGTAAATGAAATGAAATGAAGGAAAATGCAAATTGAGTATTATAAAAGGGCATTTGAAGCTCATTTTATTTATTGATGATCATTATTCTTGTTTTGGAGAAATTTGGAGAAGAGCTTCAACAAGGGTTTGTTGGTAGTGAAAATCTCAAGCTTTTTGAGGACAAAATGCCTCACGATGAACAACTCGATATAGGAGTGGGAGATCTCCCAAGCCAGCTTGCAGACAACTTCACTCAGAGGTTGTGCTTGTGCTTCAACGAATCTATGGGAGAGTTTAATATTCAAGGGTTTGAAGGATTTATCAAAATATTGCACATATATTGTTCATCATTGCCAAGCAAGGGTTTGCTGATTTAATTGTTGCCATATATTGGATGCCAAGTTCAAGGTTTGATGATATTCATTTTTTGTTAATGGTGAAGACCCAGTTTGGACTGTGCGTGGGTTTTGAGGAGTTTATAGACTGGACGTTTGGGTAGTTGTGCATAGCATCATTTATATTTTAGAGAGGCATCTATTCTACTGTATGACTGCTGCAAACTTTATACTTCATTTTGGCATCCATTTTCAAAGGGTTTCAAGGCATATCTTACCTGTGAGGTTCATGAATTGTAACTCCTAGATTTTTTGGGTATTGGTGTTTTAGATAATAAGGGATATCTTATGAACTAGGCTGTCAATATTTTGCGATGATATAAAATTTGGAATTTTCAGCTGTGTATTCCCTATGTAATGTTCAATTTTTTAGTTGAAAATTATTATTGCAATATCTTCTATTTTGCTGCATTGTATTGTTGTATCAAACATTGCAAATATTTCAAAAAGCATTCATCAAAACAAATAAAAACAGACACAAAAAATTCAAAAAGTAAATATCCTATAAGGGGTGGGATATTACAGTGTATGTATATATGTATGTGTGTCTGCCTGTGTGTGTGGTATGTATGTATGTTTATGTGTGTCTGTCTCTGTGTGTTTGTGTGTGTGTGTGTCTACTTGTGTGTGTGTTTGTTTGTCTTTGTGTGTGTGTGTGTGTGTCTGTTTGTGTTTGTGTCTGTGTGTGTATGCATGTGTGTATGTGTGTGTCTATGTATGTCTCTATGTGTGTGTGTGTTTGTTTGTCTTTGTGTGTGTGTTTGTGTGTTTGTGTATGTGTGTGTATGCATGTGTGTATGTGTGTGTGTATGTATGTCTCTATGTGTGTGTTTGTCTGTCTATATATATGTATGCCTGTGTTTGTGTGTGTCTATGTACCAGTGTTACCAAACTCCTACAGACTTGCGAGTACTCGCTAAGTCATGGTTGGGTGAGGGCTATCAAACTTGTCCGACTTGGGAGTCGAGTACTCACTAGACTATCAAGTCAGGGTGAGTCCCAACCTCTTGACTCAACCGCAGTTGGGTTTCACTTAAGTGACAAAAAATATAATGCCCTTTTTTTTCTTTTTGCTTCTATAATTGCCTCTATTCCTCCAAAAGGCACTTCATTTCATTTTCAAGCCAAGGAAGAGAGAGAAAAGAGCCAAAAAAATATTTGCATTGAAGCAAGGAGATTGAGCACAAAACAGTTGTTGAATCGCATTTGAGCATGTTCGTAGGTGATTTTGCTGCATCTAGAGGAGTCTACAAGGGATTGGAAAGATATTTCCATTTATTTCAAAGAAGATTTAAGTAGAATGTTTGAATTTTGAAGGTTTTTTTTGTCTTTTTAAACCAAAACTTCATCTCTCTTATTTTTATTTTTTTTTCTATTTTGTTTTAGTGAAACAAAGAACAAGTTACAAACCCTAGGTGTGTTTAAGTTTTTTGTTGAACAAACCCTAGGTGTTCTTGTAACAAAAGAATAGTTTTATAGTTGCAAACCCTAGATTTTTTAATATTAGTTTAATTATAAACTTTGAATGTTAATTTTTTTTAATTTATGTGTTATTGCAGCATTGTTTATATCTATATATTGTCTCTATCACATTCACAATGTCTCAAAATAGAAAGGACCCTTTCTAATGTCCTCATTTTTAGCACTGCACTTTCCAGTGATTAATAGCCCATCCTCGGATGCCCATAGGCTAGTCAGTGGCAGAATTAGGGTTTCCGACTGCTTGGAGGCTTCTATTGAGGATTTAGGGTTTTGCATGTTGGAGTTTTGCAAATTGGTTTATGGATTCCTTTTGGGTTTTCAAAGAGCTATAGGATGGTATGACATGCATCTTAAATTAGGGTTTCCTAGTTTCTATGAGGATACCTTGGCAGTTTTGGAGGCTTGCATGTTGGAGTTTGGCAATTTGGATCTAGGATTCCTTCTAGGTTTTTAGAGAGCATCACAGTGGTGTGACATGCAACTGAAACTGAGGACTTTTTCGGACTTACTATTTTTAGTAAGTATGACAGCTGCTTGGATTGTGGTTAAAATGAGTTTGGAACAACTTAATATTTTTAGTAGTATGCTATTTTTAGTAAGTTCTATTTTTAGCAGTGCTATTTTTAGTAGGGTTTTTGTAGTTCAGTTTAGTGGCTATGTTTGGCAGGTCAGTTTGAGATGTTTGATCTCCAACACCCTTAGTGCTATTTTTGGCAGTGTTTCAGCAGCTTGGTATTATGTCTATTTCTGGCAAGTTAGTTGGAGCAGTTTGAGTCTTCAGCACTTTTGAGCTATTTTTGGCAGGTCTGAGTTTGAGTTGGGTGCTTCACTTGTGGAGGTAAAATATTTTAATAAAGTGAATTTTGATAAAGCTTGGAGGACGCCTTTAGGAGAAATAAGTGATTTTATTAAAGTCATTCACTTTATTATATTTGGACGTCATTTTATACTTTATTAGCAAATTTAATAAAGTATATTACTTTCTTGATGTTGGATGCCTTGGAGACACGGGGAAATGAAATGCAAATGAGATAATATTTTGAAGAGATAAATGCATTTTATAATGTATTTAGCACTTGATATAGTGGGACGCCAAAGCTTACGTTTTATTTGCAAATTAAATAAAGTTATATATCCTCATGTTTGGATGCCCAAGTAAGGAGATAAATGAAGATTAAATAAAATGCAAATGGAAGAGGAAAAAAACAGAATTTGAAAAGGAGATTTCGGCGCACTTTCTAGAAGCTTCTGGAGAATCATCCGAAAGTCTATAAAAGAAGGCACTTGCCCTCTCATTTGTATTCATGAAGAAATTATATTGTTATTCTACCGAAATGGTGAGTGGTTTGCTTCGAGGAATGCATACCTCCTAGCTTGCACTTGGTTTCTTGCTTGAAAGATAGCAACTAGCTAAGTGAGAAGACTGTTCTTTATTCAGAAGGACAGATTGAGCTTATTGTATTGGGGTCTTATGATGTTTTCTAATGTTTTTGATGTGTTTGTTAGTTTTTCATGTTGCTGATTTTGGTGTGGCTGAAGTAGGTTTTCGTTTGTAGTTCTTTAGGTGAATTTTGTTGGCTTTTGGGTATTGGCTCATTCATTTCCTTGGCACAGGGTGCCCCTTTGTGCAAGTTTTGGGATTTTTTCGTGGAGCCATTTATTTTATCTTGCAAGTCGACTTCTCTCCAGGTCACACTTTTGCCTGGGTAGTCTTGGAAAACTTTAGAAAAATAAATAACTACAGTTTGCAATTGTTTCCCAGTCCTAGCTTGGTCGCCATCTCTCTAGGGGTCATATGCATTTCGTTTCATGTCATTTGGAGTAGATTTGAGTGAGTTATGAATATATTAATGAATCTCATAGTTGCTGGTCCGATATTTCAATTTGTAAAAGTTGGGGTTTTTTGGAGTGGTTTCTCATATGTGATGAGTTTTTGAAGGTTGGAGATTGATTAATGATATTGCAGTTTCTTGGACAGATTATCCTTTGCCTTCTTGCAGATTTTACTTCACATTGTAAAGTTGTTTCAGTAGTACTAATCAATTCTTTAATACTTTTGCAAATTCTCTATTGTATTCCCACTTTAGTGGAAGAGGCAGGCTTGCCGCCTTATTTACTTTCCTTGAATAAGCATTGCATTCCCACCGTTTGGTGGATGAGATGGGCCTTGCCATCTTTACTTTATGTACTGCATCTTCATTTGTTGATTGGCTGAGTTGTCACTCTACTCTCGCTGAATAAGTGGTCGAGTTGCATGTTTTGTAATTCTAGCATTTAGTTTTCAATCTAATGATCCTCAACGCCATATGCTCACACCTCGCGCGTCATTGGGATCTTGGTGTACATTCTTGGTGTAGGGTTACATTTTAGTGTTGGTTTCAATCTAACGAACCCCGATGCCATATGCTCACACCTCGCCCGTCATTGGGATCTTGGTGTACATTCTTGGTGTAGGGTTACATTTCAGCACTGGTTTGGTTTGTTAATGCTGATGGGTGACTTGATGATGTTAAAATTTGAAAAAAATTGTTGAGGAACATTACACCCTTGTTGGAAACATGCCATTATTACCCCTAGGCAAAAGAGAGGAGAAGTAACATGTTTTCATTGCAAAACAATTATGCTTGAGGGAGGCATTAATAGATTGAAATGCCACCTTACATGTATACTAGGCCGAGATGCTAATGCTTGCACAAAAGTCCCTCCTAACGTAATATGTGAAGTGCAAATGCAATTGAAAACCTTTGAGCAACAAAAAGAGTTAAAAAAGAGGCAAAGAGGAGAGATGGCAACCATGTGTGGAGTTGGGAATTCGGGTTCTTCTATGCCTCCAATTCCTTCTAATGTCCCCATTTTCAATCCCGCCTAACAAATAATAATTAATTTAATTATTTAATGTTACCTAGGAAAAGGTGCAATTATAAGGTAATATTAAATAATTATATTAATGGGGTTATAAAGTGATAATTGGTTTTGGCTAGAAAACCTAAAAAGCATTATAAAAAGGGCTTGGGGGCTCATTTTTCATTATGTGAAAATTATTATTTTATTTGGAGTTTGTGAAATAATAATAATAATTTTCTTGAATCTCAATGGATCTTACAGTTATACTGCAAGTGGAAAACTTCATAAAATGACACAAATACAATTGTATGAAAGCTAGAACAAAGTTATAGCAATCATAAATTATCTGAAATTCTCCACAATCAGCATAATGCAAGAAAAATTTCTGAAATTTACAATCCCATGGCTGTAGATGACTGATAACAGCAGTTGGAATTCTGAAACCCTAAAAATCAGCAATGTGAAGATGGTATAGTGGCGGCAATATTGAAAATATTCTACAACAATCAGCAACATTAGCAGTGTGGGGGATGGAATTAGCCAAACAAGAACTGAAATTCCTTAAATAACAGAAATAAACAGCATATGTCCCTTAAAAATTAGTAATCTTATGGCTAAAAAACACTTGTATGGTTGCAAATGGTGAAATGTAGCAGTTGGGAATAGTGATGAGAGTAACCCCAAAGATGGGAACGATAATGACAACAGTCCTTGATATGTTTTCTCACAATCGTTATATAATAATAGAAACATATTCACAAGATCACAACTAGTCAATCCTACAGATGAACTCTCAATGGATCTTCCAATCTAGATGATCCTAATAATGGAAACACTATTGCGAAGAACCTAGAAGCCACATGGAAGTTGGAAGATCCATTGAAAGATAACAACTAGCCACATCTGCCATCGTAGTCTTTCTTTTAACTTCACTCTTTCTTTCCTCTACTTATGTTAGTGTCTCCTTTAGGATTCATAACTTGATAATCTTCATAATGAACAACAACATACATCTTTAGTGGACGAAGAAAGACCAATCATTTTGTAAGTTATTTTGAAGATGTGTGTGGTGGAAAAGACATAAGTATATCATATACACCAAGCAAATGAAGAGAAAAGTTTAAGAAGATTATTTGCAGATTATATAAGGAGATTTTTAAGGAGTTAAGGCAGATTTGTTAGTGAAAGACATAACTATTCAAATGGTTGTATCCATTTCAAAGAGTTGCATACATTCATAGAATCATTAAAGATATAAGGGCAAGTGTTGAAGTTGTGTGTGGACAAAAAACAATATATCAAAAACACCAGCAAGTGAAGAGAAAATTATGAAGAGTTAATTTGAAGATTGGATGAAGAGATTGTAAGAAATCTTATGGGAGATTTGCAATCAGATTTATGTCAGATTTATGAAGTATTTATGGCAGATTTATTTATGCAGATATGTGAAGAAGGTTTCATGCAAAGATAAAGAAGATTTTGGAGTAGAATTATGAACCATATTATTGGAGAGAGTTTTATGAGAAGTATGTATGTGGAAAGAATATGCAAACATATGTAATCATTGAAGTACATTTAAGTTATGAGAAAGAGGGAAATCATTGAGTGAAAGAAGATTACTCAACAGATGGAGAGTACCACAAAAACTTGAAGAGAAGAATTTACTTATGCAATGGATTGGTATCAAGAGAAAGTAATGATTGGAATTTCCATGAGAGTGAAGGTGTGGGAAAATGTAAAATGGTGCTAAAGCTTGAGGAAGTGAAAATTATCTTATTCTGCTTCACATTAGAGAAAGAGAAGATATGGTTGAAAGGGTATGTTTAAAGCTCATTCCACATAATAAGTTTTCATTTGCAAAGATCTGGTTGTTAGCTGCACAACTTGTGATATTTCGAAAAAATCTGAAGTCTTCTAGAAAGATATTAGGCAATGCAATTGGAATGGCACCCAAAGACAAGATATTCAAAACATACATTGAAATAGAACTACAACTTGGAAATCTTGATAGATGCGGAAATTTGAAGAAAGGTATGAATTTAGGGAGCTAATCATTGCAATAACTTTAAAGCTCCATGGAGATGACAATTCAAAGATATATCAGCTGTTGCACATTCCTTATGAAAGTTATGAATATCCCTTCACCATTAATGTCAAGGAAGGAAAGCTACAACAAGGGAGAGTTATAGGAACAGAAAGAATGATATCATTGATGTTAAAAGGAAGAATTATGAAAGAAACTGAAGCATGAGAAGAAGCAGATTATTGCTAAGAATGACTTAGAATCCTGAAAACAGATTGCTTGAGGACAAGCAATTTTAGGGCAGGAGGACTTGTCTTGATAGGACGCTTGTGCTCTTGGGCTTAGATGGATAGCTTTGGCCAGCTCTACCCATGCCACTCCTCATGTCTTTATTATTGATTTGTGATTATATTTATATTTGGATATCTAGATATTATTGCTAACAGATATATGTACATGTGGAAATATTAAATGCAGACTTCAATCCAAGATTACTTAGTCAAAGAGAACATTCATTTGAAAAAGAAGAAACCCTAAACCTGATCAACAAGTGAATTCTAGGGCAAAGTCGGGTAAGGGACATTACAACCATTTTGGGCTAGCGATGTGACTCCATGTTCTCAACTTTTTTTAAGTAATCTATTAATCGAATGATTGCAAATGCCTCCAACGGGAATGTACTAGTTTCAACCAAGAGAATCTCGTATGGAATTGAGGATTTGTGTAATGAGCCGGGCAAATTTTTTTTTGATTTTTTCACAATTGATTACAATGCAACATGCACCCGTTAAGGTTAGCACAAACCAAAACGTTGCGGAAAGTAACTCTAACCAGAATGTACACCAAGATCTCGATGTGGGCAAGGTGTGAGCATTGGTCAGAGGATCTATGAAAAGCGAACTGAAGGAACTCTAACCAAGAATGGCGCCGAGTGATGGCGAGCATATGGTCAGAGGATCAATGCAATGCAAACTGAAGGAACTCTAACCAAGAATGGCGCCGAGTGATGGCGAGCATATGGTCAGAGGATCAATGCATGATGACAGAATGTAACCCTAACCAAGAATGGCGCCGATGGATGGCGAGCATATGGTCAGAGGGTCCCTAAACTACTCAACTGAAAGCAAATAGGCGGCAAGCCAGCCTCTTCCACTTATTCAGTGGGAATTACATGTAAATTCAAAATGAAGAGAATGAATTGCTGACAGTACTACTGTTCAGCTTACAGCAAATTAGAGAGCTTGCCAGATATCATAAGAGTAAGAACTTCCAAAGCTATAACAAGATAAGATCCCTCTTCTACAATCACAAACTCTTTGAATATCAACCTCTCGCACAACTAATGAACTTCCTTAAATCTGGTATGATTGATTTGACAGATTTAATGCAGAACAGCAACATAATAACTCACAAAATTGTACATATCTCCCTCTAAACACATCCTATTGACGAGAAATCAAATGCAGATTACTATACTGATATAGGCGCCCAAGATGCAATTCCTAAACCACCCAAAACAAGCCTTATTTATTTTGCACAAACTTTGATGCACTTCAAGATGGTACGGCCCAGCTGCAAGGGCGATTTTCCTCTATAAAATCAAAAAGACCCAAATAAAATCTGGAAATTGGCACGAATGGTCGCCCCACATAAACAGATTGATAGATTCAATACCCAGAAGGATAGCATTTTTATTTCATGAGCTGCGAGCAAATCTTACATTCCTCAATGACATTCAGCAACATCAAAATATGACAGAAAATGTAAACTAGAACTCTCAAAATGCAATGACTCAATTGGAAATGCAATTCAAACATATTACAAGCTAACTTCTCAACTAGTTGCTATCTTTCAAGCAAGAAGATGAGCCCATGCTAGGAGGGATGCTTTCCTCGAAGCGAGTGCCTGAAGACAATTCAACAGCATAACGGTGTAGTAGACAAAAGATACCAAATGAAGAGTTGAGGCCTGATTAAATAGACAAGAGAGAAACATCTAGAAGCTTCCAGAAGGCACCCAAACCCTAATTTCAAATTCACCTTTTCCCTCCAAAGAATGGCGTCCTTTTTCACCCATGAAATATTTCACTTTGTATTTTCTTTTTAAAATAAAATCAATTCTCTCAATAGGCGTCCCTTTCTAGATCTCAATATTTGACATTTAAAGATATAATTTATCTCTCCATGACGCCTAGACCCTCAAGGTTCCCCTTTTAAAACAACTTAAAGTTGTACTGCTAGGCAAGGGGCATAATATTAAAATATAATATTATAATGAAAATACTTATCTCTCCAAGAAATATGCGCCCAAGGCCAAGAATTGAAGTGCCAGCTGAACCAACTGAAGAAGAGGACCAATTGAACTGAACCCAAACTGTCCACTGCCAAAAATAGAATTTACTAAAAATAGTAAATTCGTGAAGTTGCCCGGAATGCCAAATTGAACACATCACTACGAAGCTCTCTGAAAACCCAGAAAGAATCCGCAAACAGAATCCCGAACCTCAAGCAACAACCTCCTCAAAACCAAGAAACCCTAATTTCACCATCCGTGTAGCCTACGGATCTCTGGAATAGGCCAACGGTCAACTGAAACGGTCACAGCTGGGAAGGGGACATTACAATTTGACTTTGATGCTAGTAGTAATCAAATGCTTTTGGATTCTTTCAACTTGCCTCCACTTGTGGTTTGACATGCTGCCCCCCCAAACCTCACACCCATAAAGGACAACCGACGTCACCAACAAACCAAAAAGGGTTTCCTTTGTTTCCCAATCCCATAACCCTGTTGTCCTACACCTGTTCTGCAGTAAATAGGACACCCTCCACCCTCCTTGAATCTTTTTTGCTCTACAAGTCTCCCAACTGAGCCTATTATGAAAAACAATACCCAAATATTTGTATTCTTCCACCACCTCCAAAGAGCTACCTTCAAAAATGAAATTAAATTGTTGCTTCTTCCTTTTCAAAGAAAAGATCATGATTTTGGTTTTGCTGGTGTTAACTTGCATTCCAACCTCTTGGCAAAAGAGTTCAACAGCCTTTAAATGTTCTCTCAGACCAGGAGCAGATTTTGCAATTAAGATAAGATCATCCGCGTATAAAAGTAACTTCACCACATAACTAGCTAGATGAATACCCTCTCCAACAGTTTTGTTTAACCATTCTTCAAGCTTATCAATATATAAGCCAAACAAAGTGGGAGACAAGGGACAGCCTTGCTTGACCCCAATGTCACTACCAAAGCATTCAGAAGTGGAATGCTATCTCAAGGAAGAATGGTCGTTGCCTGGTGCTTTGCATTGATATAATGATATCCACTAAAGTCGGGAGTCTCATCTTATTGGTGGCGGTCTTGTGCTTTGCATTGTTTAGGGTCTCCCCTTTTTGGTGGCGGTCTTGTGTTGTTCCTGGGTCCCATAGGTTGTTGTGGCGTCGTGGACGTAATTAAAATCTTTCATTTCATTTAATTCAGCGCCATCCTAAGTCTTCTCATCAAAATAGATTATGGTCCAAACCGCCGACACCATTCATTGGATATGAAAGCCGACTAAATATATGTTTTGTCATCCCTTGGGAAATCGGGATACTAAGAGTGGCAAAGGCCTTCCGAAGCAACATGATGACGTGGAGTCAATATAAGTTAAAATATCTACCCAACGCCGACCATCAACAATTCCAGAATGGTGAACTATCGGGAGTTCAAATAAACGCATCATGTTAATCAAATGCATCCCAGAATAAATTAATGTGAGAGTTATACATCAATGCTAGTAAAGCCGATACAATCCACGGCTATTAGAAGAGAGTTTTGCGAGGAACTATTGTATCTAATAATCATCGCCGCACTTCCTATAATAACCATCATATGATATCGGGCCCTCTTGAAGCATGGCCACAAAGGACAAATAGTCAAAATTGAATCGTGGAATTTTATATGGTGTAATGAATAAAAGAATCGACATTTATATTATAATCTTTATTGTGGCGGGTGAAATATATGGTGATGTTCGACGGGAGAAATAGAAGAGAGGATTAACAGAGATTAAATAAAAATAATTAATATTACATGTAAGACAACGATTATGTGCCAAGGGTTGCGATTAGGTGTAAGGCCAAGCAAATAATAATGAGGAGTACTATCTATTTGAGAAAGGTCGTCACCCTTTAGAAGGGCACCTCTGAAGATATAAAAGGATAGAGAATATTGTGGTAGGGGGTGATCGATTTATGGAATAGTTAAATACAGAAACTTACAGTATTGGAGGTAGCAGCTCTAAGGAACCATGATCCCCCATGATAATGATGCATGAACAATTGGAAAATATCCGAAATAGCATCCCATATCTATTTCATGTATTTAAGCTTATATTCGGAAGTAGCAATCTAAAACTCAAAGAGGTCTAAGCCTCTTATAAATTCAAATGCATGATTTTCATTGTTAAATCAGAAACAGCTATCATATTTACTTATCAGCTTTAATAATCGAATTAATATTTAAATTGGATTTCACTGTTCAAAGGCTTATTTCATTCATAATCTGAAAATTTATTTAATATTGAATAACAATTTGTGTCAATCCAATAAAGGATAAATTGAAAAATCTAATGATCCGGACCGGGTCATTACAACATTTTGGCCTTGTATGTGTGCAAGATGGTATTTCAATGTATTAATGCCTCCCCCAAAAATAGTTGTTTTGCAATGAAAGCATGTTACCTCTCCTTTCTTTTTCCCAAGGGTAATAATGGCATATTTCCAACAAGGGTCCTTTCTATTTGAAATTTGAGACATTGTGATAAAAACAATTTATAAATATAAACAATTCTGCAATAACACATAAATAGGAAAAATAAATATTTAAAGTTTATAATTAAACTTATATAAAAAAACCTTGGGTTTGCAACTATAAAACTATTTTTTTTACAAAATACCTAGGGTTTGTTCAACAAAAAACTAAACATACCTAGGGTTTGTTCTATGTTTCACTAAAACAAAATACAAAAAAGAACGAAGAAATGTAGAAGATAAATGAAATTTTGGTTAAAAAAAACAAAAAAACCTTTAAAATTCAAACTTACCTCTTAAATCTTCCTTGAAATCAATAGAGAGCTCTTTCCGATCTTTTGTAGACTCCTCTAAATGTACCAAGAGTACTTACAAACTTGTTCAAATGTGATTCAACCACCAGTTTTTGCCCAATCTCCTTGCTGGTTTTCCTTCAATGCAATTTTTTTTTGTCTCAAATCTCTCTTTTTTCTTTCTTCCTTGGCTTGAAAATGAAATGAAGTGCCTTTTAGGGTGAAGGAGGCAAACATGAAAGAAAAAAGTGTAAGTTCAAATGACCTTTTAAGTTTTAACTTTGTGGCTGCCGCGGTCGACTTCGAGGCTTAAGACTCGCCCAAAACCAGTGCGTTTGGCAAGTTTGGCAAGTACTCGAGGTCTGAGTCTCCTAGACTCATCAAGCCTAGCTTTCCTCAAGACTTGCGGAGTCCGGGGGAGACCAAGCGATTCTTGTAACTTTGGCCTATACATTACCTTAAATTTGCAATAGGGTTTTCTTGACACCTCTTTTCCCTTCCTTTGCACAAAGCTTTGGGCAGCATAGGGTGCTTCTCAATAATAACATAAATATGGACATAATGAAACTTAAAAACAACTTATAAACAACCTATCAAGAACACTATCAAGTTTGTTGGCATAAGAACTAACACCTCTGGAGTGTGAGTTTGTACGTACAGCTATGCACACTACGCAATGAGTGCTCTTCAAATTAGGAGGGGAAGCTTCCCTCATTGTGCTGGAATGCATGAAATAGAAAACTAAACTAATGTCCTATCTTTTTGTTCTCAACTGGTAGAGGCACAAGGTTAAGAAAACCTAGAACGTTGCAGCTAAGTATTTTCTGGTTTCGCAGATCATGTAACTACAACTAAGCTAACTTCTTTAAAATCTATCCAATTTCTTCAAGAAACAGAGCATGAGGAAATGGAGCAGAAATGTATTGTACGATAAACTCCAGGTGCGGGCTCACAACATGAAGGCAAGGGAGGCGCAACTATTTGCTAATCCGGGAAGAAGTTTATTAAAACAAACAAATGAACGGTAAACCTGGTACAACTTCACAACATGAAGGCAAGGTAGGCGCAACTATCTGCTTGGCTGAACGAGTCTATTATAACACACATCATACGATAAGCTTTAAGTACGAATTCTCAACATGAGGGCAAGGTGGGCACAACTATTTGCTTAATTCGAATAGGCCTATTGATAACAAAACACAAAAGATAGCCAACTAGGACAGCAAATTGCATAGGCGACACACGCATACAATTTACGATCGAACTAGCCACTATATCTAACTAAGGCAAGCATTCATCATAATAATTGCATGGAACCCGAGTGGCATAACAATTCATTATCAAAACAAATACTCTAGAACAGATCCAACAAAGACAATATTACAGGCAAGGTAGGCGCAGCATATATTAATCTCCTGTAAAAGCTCCTTGAACAGATACAATAATAGCAATACTACAGGCAAGGTAGGCGCAACATGTATGCAATCAAGCAAAAGTTAAAATACAAATGAGCTGAAAGCTCTTATTTATAGACTTCAAGGTGTAGGCAACCCTAAAATCACCTTGAGTCAACTACAGTCTTGCAATGCATGCAAGATCTTATTCCTAAACCCTAATTGAATGAAACTACACAGTTAACTGGGAAACTATCATCAGTTAACTGAAACATCTAATCTAAATGGACAAGGTGCAACATGCACGTCCTTATTGAAAGCAAGTTAACTGGAATGCTATCATCAGTCAATTGAAAAATCTAATCTAATCTCCAAGTATATGTAGATGTTTCCAAGAAAGACATGCATGCAATGTATAACAGCAAGTTAACTCAGAAAGAAGCCTCGAGTTAACTACTTCTGATGACTCATCATTGTAAGCAATTGCATGGTCTAACTGAAAGTCTACTCCAAGTTTATCATCTCCTCCAAGAATTTATCAATAGTATCATCATCTGGCACTCTGACGTTGTCCACGATGATTAACTGCTTGTCTAACTCTTTGTCTCCATCTTGGATCTCCCTCTGACTATCTCTAACCTCTATGGTCACCTTTTTGAAACTAATAGTCAGCATTGTAAACTCCTCCATCTTGGACACCTCTGGCTCTCCACATAGGTTATCACGAACTAATTCTTCGAACTCAGCTTGAACTGCCTCTAACTCGGCGTAGGTACCATCCTCATGCCAATAATGACATGGGATCTGAGTGATGTACTCGCTGATGAAACGAAGAGCTGCAACAACCTTTTCCTGAATAATGCTCATCTTAGCAAAAATCCTGTCATATGTCTCCACCCTGCAAAGATACAATTCTCTCCAAGTGAAGACCTTCTTCTGATCTCCATCTGCTTCAATAGCGTCATAGATTCCTGCAAGCTGTGATATCAAAATCAAGTCCTTCGGCTTATGCTCGGCTATTAAAATCTCGAGCTCCTGAATTCTCTGGCGAAGACTATGTGCGTCAGCCCTCAACTGATATAGCTCTGTGAGGACCTGTCGACCAGCAACAATAAAGTCCTCAATCCAGGTATCCAGTAGCTTTCCTCGATTAACCAAGTGTTGAATCCTCTGCTGTTCTGTGGCGGTCTCTCGAAGTTGTGGAAGTAAAGGTGCTTGCCCCTCGTTGCCATGAAGCAAACCCGAGATGTACCTGCGAAGTTGTCTAATCTTAGCCTTGAGAACTGCCTTATCCTCACCATCTTTCATGACGCGCTCCTCTAGATTACTCGCAACGACTCTAAATAGATTCACGTCGGTGTGTCGAGTATTCTTACCCAGATTAGTTTTGACGAAGGTAAAATCACCAACATCAACTTCATCCAAGTATTTGCCTTTTGGAGGAGTAGCAACCTCTATGACGATCTCTGCCTCAAGGTTCTTCTCAATGTTAATCTTCTTTCTGGCCCTCTTATTCAACCTGTTCTAATAGGGCTCACCAAACTCAGATAAACCAAGATTATATGAAGGCATATGCCTCTCCCTCTCCAATGACTTCTCGAGCCAAGATGAATAAGGAATACTGTCTTCTCGAGGTGGAGCCGTTTCTACTATATCAGCCGCTGGCGGATCCACTGGTATGAAGGTCTCATGTATCGAAGTCTCAGGCTCTGAATCAATATCTATGGGAGACGAGTGTGGTGAAAAAGGTGAACCTGGAGATGACAAACCGGCCTCAGTCTGAATAACTGGTTCTGATGAAATAACTGGCTCTGGAAGTACTGTCTCTGTAACTGGAAGTGTTGGCTCTTTCTCAACCTGTTTCCTTTTGGTGATGCTCTTTCCTTTTGAATTAATTCCCATCTTAACCCCTTCAGGCGGCCTCATAGTAACCTTGACTCGAGGTTTAGCCCTAGAAGTAGAAGGTAAAGAAGAAACCACCACTGTTGGTGGCTCTGTAACTGGGATCACCCTTCGCTTTCGCTTGCTCTCAAGGAAGTACATGGTGGTTTTGATAACAGACCTGGATAAGTCTTTCACTGAAGTATTCACTGGGATATACCAATCAGGTTGGCAAAGTGGCTAGCGAGCAACTTGGTCTCTAATGAATGAATGAAGAAGTATCTCACCATCATCATCAGACAAACCTTCCACATCCTCTGACAAGAAATCAGCAATCTATGGAACAGTAAGCCTACAATAATGACGACGACGCACCTCAAATTCATCCTCACAATTGACCCAAAAGTCCTCAAGCGCTGCTGAATGTGAAACATTTCGCTCCAACCTTGCTAAATAATGACCCAACGGATCATAGGCACGCTTTTGAGGAAAACACCCAAGCTGAAGTTTCTCTAACTCGTGTGCCATTAACTTGCAATCAGTAGTTGTTTTGCATTTGTAAATACCTAACTCAAACGGAAAGGTGAAAGCTGGCTTATGTCGATTGCGAAGAAAAGTGTGAACCTCATGTGCCTGTCTCATGAACTCCATGAAAAGAACCTTATCCGATGGGTACCTCGGTAGCATCAGAGGCTCTCCTATATATCCATATACACGAATATATGTGAAAGTAGGAAATTGGATAAACCAATCTGCCCAACTCTCCATTGTTGATTGTGCCTCTGTAGAAATTCTCACATGCATCTCGTTATCTAAATTTCTGACTGTCCTCATAAGAAAGTGGTCATTCACTGCTATAAAGTCCTGTTCAGCTTTCGAAAACTCCAACTGAGGGTAGTATTCATACACTCACTGAACACCCAGAACTCCATCGGTCTTTAATAATTTAAAGCTGCCTTGAAATGCAACTAAGTAAACCAGAAAAGTTACCATGTGGAATTCGTGAATCTTTAGGAACTCTGTAATCTGCTGGTGAAGACACTTGCTGATAAACATGGCCCAGTCAAATGTTTCCTTCTTATCAATAACTCGTGAGATGAGGTAGAACATCCACGTTCGGAAAACGCTTGTGTCTTCAGAACCTACTAACCAGTTAAGGAAACTTATCAAAATAGCAATCTCGTCCTTGAAATCCCCACATGCAATCTTCCTCGGCATGTTGGTTTTCTGAATTTTCAACCACCGTTGAGCTACTTTCTTCTGTGATCTATCCTTTTCCTCTTCCCATATTCTGTCACAATCTGAAATGGATACAGCGAAATGATCTGAACGTGGAGGAATAGAAAAACATTTTTCTACATCCCTCGGCTTAAGGCTACAAATAATCCTTCCATCTGTCGATCTGATTTGTTTGGTAGATGAGTCATAATGCTTGACACAAGCAAGTACGAACTCGAGATCAAAGACTGAGATAGGAATGGATGCTACTGCAAGTATACCTAAACGTTCAAGATTTTTAATTGTAGTATTGCTGATACCCTCCAATGAGTTCAGATTGACGATGGGAAAAACATGACTTAAGTCGGTATCGGTAGTTTTCAGAAAGTTATGAAGAAAGACCTATTTGGCCTTATAATCTATGGGATTATACTGCATTCTAAAAAACTAGACTTTTGACTGTAAAGTCGGGTATGTTTGGACAACTTTGGAAAAATTGAAAAAGCTTGGGGATAGGCTAAAAATAGCAAGGGAAAGTGAATTTTTTCGGAAAAATTCTAAGATATGGGTTTTGTGTAGAATCAAACTCTAATACAACCCAGAATGTTAGAATTGCGAAAAAATGGGATTTAGGCTCGCATGCAAAAGGTTTTCGGTTGAGATTTGAACTGGCAGTTAGGGGTATTGGGGGCAATTTTTCCCGCGAAAATCTGGAACATGGGTTTTGTGTAGAAATGAATCCTAAAATCACCCAGATCAACAGGTTTGCGAAAAAATGTGATTTAGGCCCACATGCAAAGAGAATTCTAGAAAAAAGCACAGTGCTCTAGAAAAGAGGCAGCGGGGCAATTTTCGCAAAATAATCTAAGACATGGGTATTGTTGTTGATGCTGAAATACTCGAACCCAGATGACGCTTTTCTAAAAAATCTGCCGTTTTCTTTGACATGCGAAGAAAAGCTAAGACGAGGAAGAAAATAAGACAGAAGAATAGAAGTTTTTTTTTTTGTTTTCTCTCTTCTTCTGTAAAAATTCACCTATGCTTGAAGTAGAACTGATAAAACCTGCATGCAAATGGAAAACGCAGTCTAAAATAATCTTCCCTTGAACAATCTGAATCTGTAGCCACGAAGAATACTGAAATCTGACACCTGTAGCACCTATAGATCAATTTTATGCTCAAGAAAGGATGTTTCTTGTCAACTCTGATGAAGAATAATAAACGCCATTAGCAAAATATATAGAAAAATATCTTCTAAGGCGTGTGAAATGCATGCCAAGCATTGGAAATGGCGCTTGAAGTACAACTAGTGCTTCAAAACTCACGCATGGCCTATATTTGGCTTCAAACTCAGTTAACTGGATGTAGAACCAACCCAAGTTAGGGTGCCACCTTGAAGATTCAGTTAACTAGTGCATGCAAACTAAGTTTAGCCAGTTATGACTAAAAATAGGTTCAATAGAAGTCGACCTGAAAAAGAGTTTTAACTGAAGATCCAAATTTAGTAAATTGAAAACTCTTCCCATGCACACTTCTATTTTTGAATTTTGAAAAGTCAACCTTTGACTTTAGGCGTCCTTCCATACTTAGACATTTTTTTGAAAATTTGAATCCAGAAACCTCAAATGAACCTCACGTTCGATCACTGATTCTGATTGACTGCCGCGTCAGATCAACTGGCTGACAGTTCCATCGAAGAGCAGGACCAAATCTGACAAGAAGATTCCTTGAGGTGATAATCCAAAATTCACAAATCTGAGGCTTCAAAAAGATGGGCGCCCCTGGCCTCCAGGGGCACTTTTGACCTCAGTGTTAGAATATTTTCAAGCATTTTCATCATTTTTCATTGATAACTTGACTATATTTCACTTGACGTTTCCCAACATTTGACAAAACTTCAGAACATGCTGACTGACTCACTATGGAGCAGGCTGAATTCTGAGTAAAGGCTCCTGATGAACACTTTGTATAAAAACATCTTTTAACCCTCCTAAATCATGAGCGCCCCTGGAGGCCCAACCAATGTCATCCATTACTACAACTGGCAAAAATTACTCAACTTTCGGCTGCGGATTGCCAAGACATCTTCTGACCTGGCTGAGACAGGCAACGGAAAGCTGAAGCTGACACGAACGAGATGAGTATCTGAAATCATCAAACAGATTCCATTAAAGGTCTTAAAACCTTGGGCGCCCCTAGCCTCCAGGGGCGCTTTTGTCCTTTCTGAACAATCTTTGATCAAGTCTGAAACCTCAAATTCGACCACTGATGGCGGCAACTCGGCAACTCAGATTCACCTGCTGACAGATGCATCACAGAGCTGGACCAAAAATGGAAACAAACTTCCTGGGTGTCACTTTATCAAAGGACTTCATCTGAATCTTCAAAAAGATGGGCGCCCCTGGCCTCCAGGGGTGCTTTTTCTCTTCAAATTTTCCTACTTTGCATCTCCCTCATTCCGTATTGAATTTTCGTTTTCAGGCGTTTTACTCCTCCGTCGGACTGGATGGCTAGCTCATTGCGAAGCTATCAGGAAACTGGAGAAGTCATCTTGGTAGAAAATCTCACAAAATGTTGAATACAGCTTCCATAATGATGGGTGCCCCTAGCTGAGAGTGGCGCTTTTTCAATCCAGACTTAGCCAATTTTACAGTTTTTTACCTTGTTGAAAATCTCCTCCGCCAAAAAGCATAATTTTCAACATCTTTCATGATAGAGCGTTCTTCTTTGAATTTCAGGCTTAGATATTAACACCTGGTACTGGCCAACTGCCATTAATGACCTCAGAGGTCCTAACTTTTCTCCTGAAAAAGTTATAACTACCCACCAGCCTTAAACTGACTTTTAACTGAAACTGACTTCACCACTGTGATCGTGATGTGAAATAAGCCAATCAAAATTAATTTCAGCCAATTCTGACAAGTTCCTATTTTTTAGGGTTTCGGGCTAAAAATAGATTTCAGAAACCCTAATTTTCAAAATTTTCAAATTTTGCCAGTATCTTACTAGCATCACACTGACTAAAAGCCCATACTTTATTTGCCCAAAAACTGAGTTTTGACCCCACTTTTACAAGGTTTAGACCATTTTAAGCAAAATGCCTTAATGAAGCAAAAAATTTGGTTTGGGTACTGTTGGCGTTTCAATTAGCACCTTTGGAGTGCTTATTGAAAACGGACAGCTATTGCAAATGTGTTAGTACATGCTCTTCGGATTATAGAGAGGAAGATCTCTCTTTGCTGATTTTCTACTGTAAAAAAGGGGTGTACTAAGATTTCCTATCTTTTTTACTCAGCGGCAGGACACAAGGGTGCATAAACCAATGCGCCATAGCTAAGCTTTTTCTCTGGTTTCCGCAGATCTTAACTACGACTAACTAAGCTTCTAAACTATCCTACCTCCTCAAGAAAAACAGAGCATGAGGGCGTAGGAGCGAAATGGTATGGTTGGATCACTTGAATCCTCCGTCTCAATGGAATATGGCCGAGGCTCTGAACCTTCGGATATATACCAAGATAGGGCTCGATACAAGCAAACACTCGTTACGGTAAACTGGATCTGAGACTTGCCAAGGAGGAGGAACCCCTATCCGAGGTATAGGCTTGGAAGCAGCTCACTGGAAACAACAAGGAACGATGGCCTTTCTAACAGGATTCCCGAGGAGGTGACGACACCTGTCCAAAGTCTAGGCTGCAAGAGAGATCATTAAACAACATCAAACGATAATGATCGATGACAAAATATCCAAGGAGGCGACGACACCTGTCCAAGGAGGAGATTGAAACAATGCACTATTTAAAAACAAGACTTTGAATAACTCAAATAATTAGATCAATCAAGCTTGCACCATCTGATTTATTTCTTCAAGGTTCTTCAAAGAATTACAAAGGTCGGGACAGCAAAGGCACGAAATCATGCACAATTGCGATCAACCAACGAACTCTCATCCAAGAGTGAACAGATATAAACAAGCGAACTCTGGCAACAGTGGCGCAGCAATTTTGCTAGCAAATAAAGGTTAAACAAATAAAGAACCTAAGGCTCTTATTTATAGAAACTCAAAGGAGTAGGCAACCCTAAAATCTCCTTGAGTTAACAAACAGTTCTTGCCAATCAGCAAGATATTATTCTATGTCTAAAAGTAGGTGAGCAAACAGTTAACTGGAAATCTACTTCAGTTAACTGAAACTAAACAAAAGTCAAACTGGAAGTCTACCTCAGTTGACTGACACCTAACTAAAAGTGAACTTATGTTACAAATGTGTCTCCAAATAGACATCCACCTTTTGAGGAAATCTGAGATCCACAAATCGTGGGAGTCAAATAGACATCCTAGATTAGTGGGATCTGACATGCATGATCTGTGGAGATCTGGAGTCAACTTGGAAAGGGGCATCAAGTTGACTTCAGTCATTATTAATGCTACTTGGAGGGTAGGACGTCTTTTCTTGGTGCTTTATACCTCTTCACCACTGGTCAACAAAGTCTCTATCCAGTCATTGACCTCTTCGGCCTCCGGGCAATTAATGCTCTTCAAGATGACTATGTGGCGTCTAAGCATTTCTTCACCCGTCGTAAGCTGCTAATGATAGGTTATGCATTGGGCAGCTGCTTCATCTAACTGAACAGACATGGCTGCAATTTTGGCTAATTTGCAGCCATTGGGATCTTCAAGGAATGAAAATCGGATGACATCTTGGAATCGTGTCTGCACTGTTTCAAGTTCCACATATTCGCCTCCTTCCCGCTGATATTCTAACTCAGGGAAGGATATTACCAACGTTCTTGCGAAGTTGATAATATTGGCGACGAAGCGTCTATAGTCAATCAGCTCCACAGAGTTGGCATCATAGGCTCTCACCTTGGATGCCACCTGTTCTTTCCACTCAAAGAGATAGTGTTTATTTTCTGTGGTCGTAACTGATTCATATGCTTGTTGCAAATCAGCAACTTGTTGTGACCTTTTTTCACACATCACCCCATCAAGATGGGGACCCCCTAAAATTTTGCTCCATTCTGGTCTTTTGGCTTTGGTTCGCTCTCTCTCTGGTCTTTGGTCCTTCCGGGGATGTCCCGTCGTTTGACCCAGGTTAAAGTATTGGTTAAGTCTGTGTAATTAGGGTTTTCATCCTTCCGGCTTATTTAAGGTCAAACCGAGTCATAAAATTGAAATCTAAGCTTAGTGCAGCAGTCAGAAGACTTCCAGCAGAGTCCCCCTAAATTTTCACTGTATTCCGGCAACTTACTATTTTTAGTAAGTATTCAATTTGGGACTATTTTATTGAGATTTTGGAATTCTGTCAGTTCCACTGCATCCGGGTGACATCAAGCTGTCTACACGTAAATTTTGAGCCAGATCAGACGACTTGCTATTTTTGGCAGTTCGGGCTTCAAGAGCCATTTTCAGGGTTTCCACATGAGCTTTTCAGATGCATGTCTGGAGAATCCTTCTGGGTTTTCCAAAACCTTCACAGTGATGTAACATGCAAACCGAGACGACCACTTTCAGAGTTCAGCCTTCGGAGGCTATTTTTAGGGTTCGCATGCAGTGTTTTTCAACGCATGTCGGGTTTTTCTTTATGGGTTTTTCGAGAGCTTCGCAACGGTGTGACATGCAAGCGGAGAAGATCAAAGTTTAAGGACTTACTATTTTTAGCCAGTGCATGCATACAAACCAGTTTTCTGGGTTTTTCTGGGTTTTTTGAGATCCCACGGGCACTATGACATGCAAAACCATCCGGCAGTGGATGAGTCACTTTGCAGACAGTTTCTATTTTTAGCAGGTACACTCTGGCAGCCGCCCAACACTCCAGTTCAGCAGACAAAGCGACAGGCAGAAGGAACGAAGTCAAACGGAGACCGTTCGGGATACATGCAAGTCAAATTAGGGTTTCCACTTTTATAGGGGGTAAAATCCAAAAATAGCCGAAACAAAGTACCCCACCCATGTCAGCACACTTCAAGGTACCTGCTGGCAAAATTTGAGCGAAGTCGGAGAACTTACTATTTTTAGTAAGTCAGGGCACGGCTATAAATAGCAGGTCTGCACCCGAGGTTGGCATCAGAGTGACCCTCAAGCTATCAAGATCAAGCGTTGCAACTTTCAGGCAAAACGGAGCTACTGAAGTCAGAAAGTCAGAACTTACTATAAATAGCAGGTGGCTATAAATAGCAGGTCAGGGCAGAGGACTGGCAAAACAGGTTCACAAGGTGAAGAATATCATATGATGAAATTTTCAGGCAAAATGGAGCTGTAGAAGTTGAAAATTAAGGGACTTGCTAAAAATAGAATTGCTAAAAATAGAATGCAAGAGCAGGGGCAGGCAGAGGCTTGAAAATTGTCTAAGGCAGAAATAAAAGTAGACCCATGTAAATGCGCCCACCTTGATGACTCTCTCAAAACGCCTAAGGCATCAAAATTAAAAGCTCACCTAGTGATTTGCGCCCTCACCTCAAGGATTGAAGACTAAAAAGTTTCTAAGTCATGAAAACGAAAGTAGACCCTTCCAAATGCGCCCATGGTGAAAATGAAAGCTCACATATGAAAATGCGCCCACCTAGCAAAACAGAAGCATGGGGTCTCATTTGCGCCCAAGGAAGAAGAGGATAGGTGAAAAGCGGCTAAGTATGAAATTGAAAGTGCAACACCTCATTTGCGCCCAAGGGTAGTGATGCCTTGAAAAAGTTCTAAGGCGTGGAAAGTGAAAGCTCACCTAGTGATTTGCGCCCACCTTGGAAGTGCCTTCAAATTGTTCTAAGGCATTGGAAATCAAAGCATGGCACTTGAAATGCGCCCATGGTGTAAAGTGAAGGCATGGCACTTGAAATGCGCTCATGGCGAAATGAAAGTAGACCCATGTAAATGCGCCCTCACCAAGGTGTAAAGTGAGCTGGCCGAAATTCTTCTAAGGCATAAAATGAAAGTAGAGAGGTCAAAATGCGCCCAAGGCAAGATAAAGTGGCTAGGACTTGGAGAAATTTCCAAGTCAAGAGAATGAAAGCTCAAGGCCCCATATGCGCCCAAGGTTGCTGGAGAAAATTTCCTAAGGCAACGAAATAAAAGTGGAACCTAGCAAATGCGCCCTCACCTTGAAAGGATATTCTAAGTGTTTGAGAATTTTCTAAGTGAGAAATCAAGGCTTGCATGAGTAAAATACGCCCAGGAGGCAATAAGATGCTAAGGCACGAGGAATAGAAGTAGACACATGAATATGCGCCCAAGAAAGTGGAGATTTTTTTAAAAAATTTTCTTAGTGTGGGGAATGAAAGTGGCTCATGCTAAATGCGCCCTTGATTGAAAATGTTTCTAAGGCGTGGCAAGGGTAAAAGCTAGCAAAATAAAACATCACTGAAAGAAATACGCCCAAGATGTGAGATGACAGGAGAAAATTTCTAAGTCGCAAAAAATAAATGCCAAGGGATCAAGTGCGCCAGAGGTGTAAAGTGAGGAATTTTTTTAAATGAAATAAATTTTTCATCAAAAATATACGCCTATGGTAGAAAAAAAAAATATGTTAGAAATTTTTTTCTAAGTGAGATAACACTTCACTAGGGAAAAATACGCCCTTGGCATGGAAGGATGATTTGATGAGTTTTAAAATTCTCCAAAGGCAGTTGAAAGTTGACGAATTTTTTCAAGGGGAAGATTTGATATCGATGAATATTTTCCATGGGTCAAGTGAAAATCAAATGAACCCGTTTAAAATGCACCCATGAGTTAACAGATTTTAAAATTAATTTCCTAAGGGAAATTTTAATATTTTCAGAGGAAACTCGTTTTGACTAGATTATTTTCCTGACGGAAGTTAAATCTCAGAGGGTAAATTATTTCGAGCAGGCGCAGATAATTTTTAATCACTCGGAGTTGAACATTTTAATGAGAGAATTTAAATGTCTAAGGCAAATTTTATGAAACCGAGGATTTAAATGACAGACATTTTAAAAGTTGGAAATATATTTACAACTCCCACGAATTTTTTCGAGTTGAATTTATTTAAACACTGCGAGATTTTAAAATGGAATTCAAGTGATTGTTTTTCTCGCGAGTTGTTTAAATCGCCAAGAGTTAACTGGCAGACTAAGAGGAAAATTCGAAATTTGAAGAAGAAGGAATCATTATTAATAGCAACTGCCATAATGACCGGCTGACGACTAGCCCACTACTGCGCTTGAATTAGAAGATTCCGAACGAAGAGAGTGGAAAATTGATGAAGGTGCTAAAAATAGCCCCAGCACTACTTAGCAGGATTCTCCGAGAAAGGTTATTTAAACAATCTCTTCTCTCATTTCTCCTCACATTATTTCGAAGTTGAAGTTGCTGAAGAAGTTCTGGAGAGATTGAAATATTTTCCAAGTGGTTGAGGAGAGAAATTCTGTGAGAGTTTATTTTATTTCGGAGTGTTGAGTTGCTGAAAGTACGAAGTGCTGGAGAAATTTTCATTTGCCGAGACTCTTTCTTTCGAAAAGCTGAAAGTGTGTTGCTGCAACTTCGAAGTTGAAGGTTGAAGTTATTTTCCGGAGTTGCTGGAGAATTTAATTCTCAAAGAGCTGAAAGTGGAGTCGCTGCAGATTTGCAAAGTTGTAGAGGGTTTCTTTTCTCTGAAGATCTTTATTTTCAAGCTACTGAAAGTCGAAGTGTTGAAGAAGTTTAAACGTTGAGAAGTTGAGGAAGTTGAAATTTCATATTGCTGGCAACTCTTTATTCCTCTAACTGCTGAGGTTGACAAAGTGAAGTCAAGGTTCGAACTATTTGTGCTGGAGAAATTAGCTACATTGCTGAAAGTTATTAGCTTGCTGCGTTTTTTCTTCACCAGTCAGAAGTGCAGTTGCTGAGAGTTGTCTCTAAACTCAGAGATTTTTATACAGTACGAGGTTTGGAGTTAGAAATTTATGCTGAGAAATTTTATTTTCAAAGCTAACTCCGTATTCGCAGCCATCTCGAGGATTGTTTTATTTTACTAAAAAATCTGCAGCCTAGCTTATTGATATTCTATTTTATTTTGCAGATGGCCGGAGCAAAGGATGTTGCAGGAACAAGCAGAGCCGCAGGCAGAGCTGCAAACACTGAAGCAGGCAAGGCTAGCTCATCCCGGCAGGCAATGATTAAAAGGCTCGCTAAGCCATTTCTCCCAAAGTCAGCAATAGTTTCAAAGTTGGCGGGATTAAATGGCACCAACCTTGGTTCATTTAATCTAAATGCACTCAAATCGAGGATGTTCGGGCTAGGGGGCCATCAACCATCAGTCACGGCACATAATATAATGAAGAGTGGGATCTACGCAGCTGCTAGTTTTCCGCCAGCAATTCAGTGTCCCGAGCTAATTATGGAGTGCGCCAATCACTACAAGCCAGAACGTAGGACGATTGTCTCTCCGGATGGTAAACTGCTCGCCAACTTCACACCGGATGCCATCGGAGAGGCATTTGGGATTCCGACTGCTGAGGAGATGTTATACAGGACAAATAAGAGGGCAGATAAGATGTACTCTTCCTCTTTCGAAAGAGTCACTGCAGTCATCAACAGAGTTTGGATGCAGAAGCCGAGGCCACCCCGCACTAAGCTCCCAAAGCAGATAATTGCCGAGGGCGTGAAACAAGAATACTGTGATTTGATAATGATGCTGAGCCGGGTGAATGGGAGTGCACAGGCTTACATTTTCGAGCCTTGGATGTTCTACTTCATCGAGATCATCTTGGAGGGAAAGGAGTGTGTTGATTGGGCTAGGATGATTAGCAACCACATCGATGAGCAATTCAGGAGCCTGAAGGTGATGAAGACTTTCTACATGAGCTCATATGTAATTTACATGTTGGCCAGAATGACTAAGTACAGAGGGATTTCGTACAAGGAGCCAATCGGCTGTGCCCCTGGTCAATTCAAAATCCATGAAGCCTGCACACAGCTACATTTAGCTAACATTGCCAACTATAAGCGGGCAAATGATGCATTCACAATGCACATTGCGAGGACACTTCAGCAGAGGACGCAGCAGAGAATATCTAAAGAAGCACAGACACTGATTGAAGAATATGGGTATTGGCTCATCCAATTCCCGAAATTCACATATATTAGGCTGCAGGGGTTCACTTCGTATCCGTATCGGTTACCACGATACCCCACTGATCACATAGTAATGCTTGAGATATCTAGGCAATTGATTGCCTACGATAAGATTCAGAAAAGAAAAAAGAAGGGTGGGCTTGATTTCCCTATCACCATGGGAAATTCCATTGAGGTGTGTCCCTCTTTGCAGGCAGCCCGAGAGGCAGAGGACGAGCTGCAATCTTATCATTTGTCATATCACACAGGCAGGCAGGATTTCGATCCTTACGGGAACATCAGGATGGTACAGAACGTTGAATACCGGCACAGAGCTCATCTGGAGGACTTCTGGGCAAATGCAGTGGATGAGGCTGAGATAAGAAGAAGGATGTTTTCCAGACTTCCTCTCAAGTTGATTAGAGAATGTGAGATTATTCCAGTTCCCGACCAGGTGGAGGAGGATGTCAGCGTCATGCAACCCGACTATGGGTCAGTTAGGGATACTCCTGTCCCACCACCTGATTGGTCCGAGCCAGAGATCATGGACTTGGACACTCTTTCTATCCCGGTGATGACTTTTACCAGGACT